>ML776568.1:520258-540276 GCA_009831015.1 Picea engelmannii
ACTCAATCAATTTCATCACATTCAATGGAAGGAAACATCATTATTATTCAATCAACCATATCTCAAAATGGAAACATAAGGAAACTACCCGCCCAACCTATCCTACATGGTTAGGACCTCCAAGACACATAAGCAATGCTCAAGTCTAGGATTCATCCGATGGATTTTGACCATTTAAGGTCTCAGGACTGGTGACTGTTCTGAGGAACAAGGAAGTATCTAAATCCCATTAATTAAATCATATACCTCTATTCATGACTAGAATTGTAATGTACCACAAATTTGCCAATTTAAAAAAAAAAAATTATGGTCATTAGAGTTGATCATTCGTCTTCAAAACCTTTCAGGAATTCATTAACTATACTACAAAATAATTATATTGCTTCTATTTTCTTTCACAACTTACACTTACCATTTTCTTGACACAGGTTCAATACACACACACACACACATATATATATATATATAACTCAATCCTATCCTCAACAAAAGGGATAAAGAGTAACCTAGTAACTAACCATTATATTCACCTTAGAACTTCCATTCTACTCACGCAAACCATAGGGCACACTATGGAATAGTTATATATATATATATATATATATATATATATATATATATATATATATATATATATATATATATATGTATGTATGTATATATTTAACGACCCTTAGGATAAATGTATCGTTCACACAATAGGTCGTATGTGAAAGTGTCTCTATTACGCATAGTTATTACTAATACGACACGAGTACGCATAAGCGTTAATACTCAGGATGGTTATGACTAAACAGTTGGTGCAAACTGTTCATTTCTTGTCGTTTAGTGACCCCATGATAACCAAGTTTGTCATAAGGGCTAATGAATCCGATAAGTAAGATTCAAACCATGACCAGATGAGAAGGAAAGACTAAACTATAACCCTAAATGGACTATCATCGCACTTCACCATAAATATTGATAAGAGATCTACAGAGGTAAATGTTTCATGACTTAATAACCCTGCCTACGACATTTATGATGTCCTATAGCATACTCCTTTGGGCCATCGCTCGAACTATGTGCCCATTGTGTCTCTTCCACCTCACTCTATTCACATGGCCTAGGTACAGCTTGTAACTATCACCATTAGTCTGTTCGGTGGAGGTTTTTCTAAGGCTATTGTTCATTCTTCTCCCTTGGCTCTATGTATTTGCAAAACATTGCAATGTTAACCATGTTCTTGTTAAACTCAGTGGCATGGCCAGAATTCGTGAAGTTGGGCTCGCTCTGGGTGGAAGGAGAACTAGGAGGCACTCACCTGTCGGATACCCCCTATGTGAGGTAAATAACCTTTCAGCTATTTTATTAGAAATCTCTTTGTTTCTAAAAAAAATTACCAAGTACACCAATCACCCTCAAAATTCCTATTAGTGCTACTGGTCCTGACTTCCGTGGTCTGATATAGCATTTTAAAAGTTGGTAGTATACTCAGCAATGCCTAGGGTTTTATCGTGGCTCCACCTTTAACCTTTGTATCAGTTTTTTCTAAAACCCTTATACTTTGCGAGATACATTTTCTTTGTGTATAATCTTGTAGGCAGTTCCAGACTGTAAAAATGTCAAAGGGAGCAAGAATTTCCTCTCATCTAGTTTGGTCATACAAGTACTGTCAGGTTTACTGTATTTTTGGTTGCTCGTTTGTGTTATTAGTGTTTACGTACCCCGATATAGATGTGATTTCTTTGCCTGAGATTTTCAGAGATCTCGCTTGTTGGGCATAACTCTCTGTCCGTTTTCATTGTTTGGCTTTGTGCATCATGGTTTTCTTGAGTTTTTATATCCAAGACAGGAACTAGGTTTTCTTCCATGTGATATTAATAGGGATACTCTTCATATCCTATTTTTTTCTTTCTGTGACTTTGGGGTTTTGAAACCCACCTGTAAATTCGTTGATTGTCTGGAAGTCATGGGTATTCTCTTAGTTTGTAATTCCAATCTCATACTATGTGTTTGAAAGTTCCATTCTGTTCAATAAAAGGAATTTCTATTACAATATGGTGTTATGATATTTTCTTTGTTCCTGTTGGATAATTACTGTACCGATTTTTCTTTTGGAAAGCCATCGTTCTGTAGTTCTTTCAAAACCAAATCATTGGTCCATGTGTCTATTTTTTTTTTTAAATTTGATTAATGCATTTTTCTTCATAATATATATAATATTGAAGTCTGTGTTCTGAAAACTTGTTTAATGCGTTCCCTTCAACATATAATATTGAAGTCTGTGTTTTTAAACTTGATTAATGCATTTCCCTTCATCACATAGCATATTAAAATAGGAACCAGAGAGTAATAGAACATCTATGTTTTTCATGCGTATACTATGCGAATCGTTTAGCACTCAGATTATTAAGTTCTTAAAGGGTTATTATTATCTATTTATTTTTTTTTAATGTTTGGTTAAGAACTTTTGGTTACCGATCTAATGATGGGACCTCTGTTGCTGCGAGGGTACCTATCAAGAAATCTTTGGTACACCCCTCCCCTTTGGGCCTATGGACAATATTCCTCAACGACGTGAATGGGAGGAAAGGCATCTGTTTCCCCCAAATCATAAGCTAAGTAAAGTCCAATATTAAATCTGCAATAATTTCATTTCGTAAACTTCATCCTGGTAATTATTCTATGTTCCATATTTAACTTTTGTTAACATTTGAAGTCTCTAGATTCCAGGACAACACCTTGTGCAAAAAGGTACTCCAACTTGCAGTGTTTTAAGAAATAGCCATAGGTTCTATTGTAATGATACAGTTCTGCCCTAGAATATTGTTATCATGAATATTGTATACCAGACTCCTATAAATAGATGGTTAATTGTATATTCAGTACTTAAAGAACGGACAGAGGGGAAACCCCATATTGAATAAGATTTCACTATTTAAATAGTTATGATCACAGTGTTATGTAGAGTTGAAGACTTGTTTAAGTATTGGTTTGACTCTGGAATATGTAATATGTTTTATGTATTTGAGTTATTGAACCTTTTCTCCTACGTTATTGTAATGAAAAAGGACTGTAACTATCTACTCCATTAATATAGTCAGATTTAATGGGAAAACTTGAATTTTCAAGTTATGCGATAGTCAATAACTAGTTTTATGTGTATTAGATATTTATGTAACTCTGAAACTCTGTGTAGGAAACAATATGTATACATATAAATATCTATCCTGATAATCACTCAAAAACTTCGTTGGGTAGTTGTTTAGTTAATAGTTCTTGAGCGAATATATATATATATATATATATACAGCTATGGTATAGTTTACATTTATCATGGTAAAAATTTTGTTCTATGTAGATGTATTGCAACATATAAAAGTTTACATATAATTCCAGTAGATCCGTACTTACTATTCTTCACTCTATAAAAATATGTAATAAGTCCTTAACCTATTCCCACTTGAATCTACATTCATGTTGCGGTTCAGAGAGTATATCAATTGAATAAGAAACTTTCACATAATCAGTAACAGCTATCATACACAGTAGCTCTCTATTTCTACTTACTCAATAAATTCAACTGTAACAGCTTTTCCACAATTCATTTCATTCTACCAACAAAAGTAGATGTATTCTGTCAGCCATAAAACAATAAGACATTCATCTAGAATTAAGTAAAATGTATGCTACCAACTATTTAATCAGCAGAACATTCAACCAGGGAAGAGTAAATGAACATATATGAACAAAGTGTTGAAACAACAAATGGAACATCCAAGTTCCACCCAACCATAAAACAAAAAAGCCAATCTACTTGCTTCGTTCACCCCCTCGCCTAATCATGAATCCATGAGGGAAAATTCCAAACTCCTCCTTAGCTATCGTCCTCTTTCAGAATCAGAAAAATTCTCCTTGCCTAACACTCAAAAACTAGTGCTCATACAACAAGTGATATTCCTTTTTCCCCAGCATACTAGGCAATGTTCTGCCTCCTCCCATATGCTATATAGCCAAAAAGCATCTTGTGCCTAGGTATTTTTCCCCTTGGTAATTTTCACAGCTTTACAAATCCCTGATTTTCAGGGGGTACCAATGGCCAAACTCCTAATTTTCCACTTGTAGAATTCAACCCTAAGGTAGTTCAAACATGTTCCCCACTCATGGAGTCATGGTCAGTTGATTTCAACCTGGTTGTTCCATTTGTCTCTCAGCAATAAATAGAAAAATTATTTGTTTCTTACAAGTGTCATAATCAAATATTTGGTTGGGCAAATCAAATCCTTTCCCAATAGTCATAATAATAAATTACAATTAACTAAATTCCTAAATTCAGAATTGTCATAAATTGCAATAATTTTCCACATTTGAATTTGCCAAAAAACAAAAATAAATTCCTAAGTGCATTCAGACTTTAATAATACATTATTTTTTGGGATATTACATCCTTTCCCTATTTAGTACAACACTTTCCTCAGTGTTCGTTCCTTTCTCGGAACAAGGTTGGATAAGATTTCTGCAGATCTTCCTCCAATTCCCAAGTGGCCTCCTCAGGACTAAAGTACTTCCATTGCACTTTTACCTGGGTGACGACTCTATTCAGAAGTATTGTTTCTCTCCTGTCCAAAATGAATAGAGGTTCCACTTGGAACTCGCCTTATGGTTCCAGCTACACCATGTTCCAATCGATCATGTGAGTAGGATCATGAACAAAAATTTTTAACCAAGAAACATGAAATACATTATGAATTTTCAGATTTGCAGGAAGTGCAAGTTGATATGCCACAGGTCCAATTCGAGCTAAGATATCGAAAGGGCCACAAAACCTGGGCACCAACTTGGAACATTTTCCTAGCTTTAATGAACTTCTTCTTGCTTTGACTTTTAAATACATGTGGTCCCCAACTTGAAATTCCTGGTGCCTCCTTTTCAGGTCCGTGTAACCTTTTTGTCTGTCTTATGCAGGGATGATTTTAAGGATGGAAATTTATTTTAAAATGTAGAAACCTTGGTGAATCTTACTAATCCTTCATATGCCAACTATAAATCATTAGCGATATTTTTGTAAAAATATTCAAATTTCTAATGATTTTATATATTTTTTATAAAATTTTGGCAATTTTTAAGGTAAAATAATTTTATCCTATAGAATTTGGGCGAATCATTTTTAAAATAACGAATCTCATTTTTTGAAAAACCATGGAAATTATCCCATGAGCGAAATTTATCCCCTAAAATCATCCCCGGTCTTCTGCCTCCTTTAAATTTTGTTGTACTTTTCTTACCATATTCTCCATTTCCTGGAGCATTTTTGGTCCCACCATGAGTCTGTCAACTGGGTTATCCCAACTAATCGGAGTTGTACACTTTTTGTCATACACTACTTCGAAGGGGCTCATATTAGCCGATGTCAGGTAACCATTATTGTATGCAAATTCTAACAAGTGCAGGTAGTCTTCCCACTTACTTGGTTCCGTCCTTACGTACATTCATAGCATATCTTCCACGATTTCATTTGTTCGTTCAGTCTTCCCATCCATTTGTGGATGGTAGCTTGTGCTGAAATTCAAGTTAGTATTCAACCCTGCAAACAATTCTTTCCAAAACATAGATGCAAATTTTACGTCTCTATCTGAAATCACCATTTTAGGAATACCATGCAGTCTAAAAATTTCCTTCATGAATATTTTAGCGATGTTAATAGCTTTATAAGTAGATTTTACAGGAATGAAATGTGCATACTTACTAATCTTATCAATTACTACCATAATTGAGTCATTATGTTTTTGAGTTCTAGGCAAACTTGTGATAAAATCCAGCAATATAGTCTCCCATTTCCATTCTGGTATGGGTAGAGGCTGCAACAGACCGGCTAGGTGCTGGTGTTCATCCTTCACCTATTGACAATCTTGGCACTTAGACAAGTATTTTGTTGTCTCACCTTTCATATTATGCCAATAAATCAACTTCCTTAGTGTTGTTACCATTTTCTGGTATCCCAGATGACCAAATTATGGTTTCTTGTGTACTTTGTCCAAAATTGTTAAATTTAATACAACAAAATCTGGTATGTATAATCTGTTTTTGAATCTTAGTAGACCATTTTTGTCTAAACTTAGATATGTCTTGTCTAAATTTTCTGCATTATTTTGTAAATCTGCCACTGTTTTAATGTATTTTTCATCATTATTACTTGCAGCCTTTATCCTTTGCTCAATGTCACTTTCTGCTCTGCTAATGTTTATCTCAAACAACCCATGAATTCTTCTACTTAAAGCATCTTCCACCTTGTTTTCGTTACCCTTGATGTGTCTTACCTCGAAATCAAATTCGCTCAAGAAGGCTAACCATCTTTCTTACCTTGCATTAAGGTTTGGTTGACTAAACAAAAATTTCACACCACTGTTACCAGTCAACAACATAAAAAAAAAATCCAGTGTATAGTTTCGCCACATATTTAATGCATGGATGACAGCTACTAACTCCAAGTTGTGAGTGACGTAGTTTCGTTCGTGCTCTTTTAGTTTTTGGGACTCATAACAAATAATGTGCCCTTATTGAGTTAGGACACCTCCCAAACCTTGTTTTCTTGCATCCACACAGATTGTGAAGTCTTTATCTAGGTATGTTACCCTTAGAATTGGTGTGGTTGTTAACAATTCCTTTAACTTATTAAAATTGTCCTGACACTTCTGTGACCAATTGAACTTGGTACCCTTCTTCTATAGGGATGTGATAGGGTATGCAATCTTAACGAATCCCTCTATAAATATGCGGTAGTACCTGGTGATTCCCATGAATGATCGGATGTCCGCTACATCCTTAGGGATAGGCCATTCCATGATGGCTCTTATTTTCTCTGGGTCGAGTGCAATACCTTCTTCAGATATTACATGTACTAGGTACTATATTTTCTTTTGATAAAAGTCACATTTGTCGAATTTAGCATACAGTTTGTATTTTCTTAAAGTTTTCAATATTATCCTTAGATGTTCTTTGTGTTCTTCTTTTGTTTTAGAATAAACTAGGATATCGTTGATAAATACCAAAACAAACGTATCCAAGTACTGACTAAAAATGTTGTTCATTAAACACATAAATGTTGTTCGTGCGTTAGTGAGACCAAACGATATAACAACAAATTCATAATGTCCACATCTCATCCTAAATGTTGTTTTACTTATGTCCTCGTCCTTTATTCTAACCTGGTGATAACCAAATCTTAAATCCAACTTAGAAAAAATATTTTCCCCACCTACTTGATCAAACAGATCATTGATTCTAGGTAGGGGGTATTTGTTCTTAATAGTCATTTTGTTTAACTGTCTGTAATCAATGCATAATCTTAGAGTTTTGTCTTTCTTTTTTACAAAAAGAACTGGTGCTCCCCATGACAAGACACTTGGTCTGAATTATTCCTTGTCCAACATTTCTTGTAGTTGAATCTTCAACTCTATTAATTCAGGTAAACTCATTCGGTAGGGCACCTTAGATATAGGAGTTGAACTAGGCAACAAATCGATAGAAAAATCTATCTCTCTTCTTGGGGGCATTTCATGTATTTTGTCAACAAAAACATTTCTAAAATCATTTAAGATGACAAAATGTTCTAGGCTAGGTTTATTTTCTTTTTCCAACAGATTTGTCACTTGGATAGAATAAATCTAACAACCTTTTCTCATGCACTTCTAAAATTGCATTGTTGAAATATGCCTAACTGAGACTAGTTTTCATATGCCTTGTATTGTCCTAACAGTGTTGTTTTCATCTTTGTAAGTGAGTGATTTTTCATGAAAATCCAAAACTTCTTTATGAATCTCTAACCAGTCCATCCCAATAATTATATCGTAAGACCTCAACGGTAGAATATTTAGATTTATCTTTGTGTTTTGACCACCTAAACTGAACTCACTGTCAGAAATGAAATCAGATACTTTTCTTTTTGTTCATGTTGCTAGTTGTACTAGCCAAGATTTTGCATGCCTTAATTTCTTAAGTTTATTTGAATCCACTACACCAGGAATGACATAACTCAAAGTATCCCATGGATCAATTAAAACAGAAACATGATTATTATTAACTTTACCTTCAACTTCCACTACAGTGGACTGGTGATCAGCTTGTCAACCATCCACGACTGCATTGATCCTGTGTAAACTTCTGTCCACATCTCCTATTGTAGAGGCTTCCTGAAGGTTGTGAACCATAGGCCTGGCTACATAAGTTAAACATTTTAACGGTTCTCTGGGGTTGTCCCCAAACTTCTTGGTTCCTAGATTAATTGGTTTACCTCCTCCTTGGGTGTTCTAGTTATTGGAGTGAAAATGTTTCCTTGGAAATCTCTTTGCTTCATTCCAGAAAGGGGCTGGTTGATATCCCTTCTTCTATTGGTTCGTTCTTTCTTGTTTCTTGTCTTTCCAAGCCTTGGGAAGTTCAAACCGTTGTTTGTACTAGTCATAACACATTCATCCTTTTCTGAAAACTTCATTTAAGGTCCTAGGGTTGTCGAACTCAATTATGTCCTTATAGGACCATGGTAAACAGCTTAGGAATCACTGAATTTTTACTTTATCTTCCCGGATGTAAGGCACGAGCCTTAATAATTCCAGGAATTTGTTTATCACGTCATCCATAGTCATTTGACCGAGTCGTAGCTCATAAAACTCTTTGGTTTCTCTTTCATAGTAACTTTCAAATAAATATTGTTTCTTAAAGTATTTCTTGAAATCCAACCACTCCATCTATTTTTCCTTTAGGCCCTTGGCCAACTTCTGGTCATGCCACCATATACTTGCTTTTCCTTTCAGGTTATAGATGGCCATTCTGACCTTCATGTTGTTGGAATAGTTGTAGATATGGAAATACTTTTTAATGTCTAATAAACATGCTTCAACCTCCTCCCCTATCCTGGATTCCCCATCAAAGGTGGACGGTTTGATTTTCTTAAACTCTCCCTCCAGGTGGTCCACCTGTTTTGTCTTTCTTCCTGTGGTTGTTTTATCTTTTGTTGATGGTGTGACTTCAGAAGAGTTGTTCCCTTTTTCTGCTTCATGGACATAATTTTTGGAGGCTCTCTTGTTGACCTTTTCTTCCTCGTTGTTATAGTTTGGACTCTTCTTTGTTACTATGCTACGCAATAGTACTTCATTTATTTCTTGTTGTTCTTGTTGTGCATTTTTCAGTTTCTCATTGTCTGCTTTGAAAATCTGCAGTTCCATAATAATTTTTCTCATAGTTTCCAGAACCTGGGTGGCAAAACTTCCTTCACTGTTTTGTCCAGGTTCTCTAGTAGGTCCCTGCTCGAGATTCTCCTCAAGTCTAATATCCTCTTCATTTTTTGATGCCATGATCACAACAAAAATAAAGTTTTTATGTTTGTAACAGTAAATGTTTTGTTATTTTTTCATTAAACACAAATTCATGTGCTAAGCAAACATTGGTGGCCCTGTCTAAGGTCCAAGTGTTGTAACCTTTTCTCTGATACCATATGCAATGTACCCCAAATTTACCAATTTAAAAAAAAAAAAAATAGGGTGATTAGAGTTGATCATTTGTCTTCAAAACCTTTCAGGCATTCATTAACTATACTACAAAATAATTCTATTGCTTCTTTTGTCTTCTGCAACTTACACTTACCATTTTCTTGACATGGGTGGAAGTTATATATATATATATATATATATATATATATATATATATATATATATAACTCAATCCTATCCTCAACAAAAGGGAGAAAGAGTAACCTAGTAACTAACAATTATACTCACCTTAGAACTTCCATTATACTCGTGCAAAATAATTATATTCACCTTAGAACTTCCATTCTAGTCGCACAAACCATAGGGCACACTATGGAATAGTTATATATATATATATATATATATATATATATATATATATTTAACAACCCTTAGGATAAATGTATCATTCACACCATAGGTCATATGTGAAAGTGTCTCTATTACGCATAGTTATTACTAATGCGACACTAGTATGCATAGGCATTAATACTTAGGATGGTTATGACTAAACAGTTGGCGCAAAATATTCATTTCTTGTCATTTAACGACCCCATGATAACCAAATTTGGCATAAGGACTAACGAATTTGATAGGTAAGAGTCAAAACATGACCAAATGAGCAAGAAAGACTAAACTATAACCTTAAATAGATTGTCATCGCACTTCGCCATAAATATTGATAAGAGATCTGCAGAGGTAAAACTTATCGGGTATGTGTTATATTCTTTGCATGTGTGTGTGTGGGCATGTCAGATATGACAACTACGTCTGACGATCCATAGCACTAGTGTTCTGTATGTTCCATGTGCGTTAGGCACTTTCCTAGGGGGTCCCAGGGGAGGGGCAGGTATGCCCCTCCCTGGTTATGTGCAACATTCGGGGCAGTGCCCTGAAATTTTTTTGGGGGCGATTTTTGCTATTTTTAGCGGTTTTGTAAATTAATCCCGAATTAAGGGATTAGGGTTTTGGTATCTACAAAATACCTAAAAACATTGTATATATTGTATGGTGAATGGTGAAATTCGATATAATGAATATAAGAAAGGTTTTCCCGATTAGGGGTTTCCGGTATAAAATCTTTGTGTACTCTGTGTATGAGCCATTGATTAATTTATGTCTTGCTTAAGAATCTATATGCATTGGTTTACTTCGCAGGTTTAAAACTTACAAAACTGTCATGACTTGAATAACCCTGCCTGCGACATTTATGATGTCCTATAGCGTACTCCTTTGGGCCATCTCTCGACTTCCATGCCCATTGTGTCTCTGCCACCTCGCTCTATTCACATGGCCTAGGTACAGCTTGTAACTATCACCATTAATCTATTCAATGGAGGGATTTCTAAGGCTATTGTTCATTCTTCTCCCTTGGCTCTATGTATTTGCAAAACATTGCAACATTAACCCTGTTGGTGTTAAACTCAGTGGCATGGCCAGAATTCGTGAAGTTGGGCTCGCTTTGGGCGGAAGGAGAACTAGGAGGCACTCACCATTCAGATACCCCCTATGCAAGGTAAGTAACCTTTTGGCTATTTTATTAGAACTCTCTATGTTTCTAAACAAAATTACCAAGTACACCAATCACCCTCAAAATTCCTATTAGTTCTATTAGTACTGACTTTCATGGTCTGATATAGCATTTTAAAAGTTGGTAGTATACTCGACAGTGCTTAGGGATTTATCGTGGCTCCACCTTTAACCTCTTTATCATTTTTTTCTAAAACCCTTATACTCTGCAACAGACATTTTTTTTGTGTATAATCCTGTAGGCAGTTCTGGACTGTAAAAATGTCAAAGGGAGTGACAATGTCCTCCCAGCTAGTTCAATCATACAAGTACTATCAGGTTTACTGTATTTTTGGTTTCCCATCTGTAATATTAGTGTTTATGCACCCCGATATAGATGTGAGTTATTTGCTTAAGCTTTTCAAATATCTCGCTATTTGGGCATAACTCTTCTCCATTTTCATTATTTGGTTGTGTGCATCATGGTTTTCTTGAGTTTTTATATCTAAGGCGGGAACTAGGTTTTATTCCATGTGATAGTAAGAGGGATACTCTTCATATCCTATTTTGTTCTTTCCGTGACTTTGGGGTTTTGAATCCCACCTGTAAATTCGTTGGTTGTCTGGAAGTCATGGGTATTCTCTTATTTTGTAATTCCAATCTCATGCTATGTGTTTGAAAGTTCCATTCTGTTCAGTAAAGGGCATTTCTATTACAATAGGGTGTTACGATATTTTCTTTGTTCCTATTGGATAATAACCGTACCAATTTTTCTTTTGGAAAGCCACCATTCTGTAGTTCTTTCAAAACCAAATCATTGGTTCATGTGTCTTTGTTTTTTTAAAATTTGATTAATGCATTTCTCTTCGGCATATATATAATATTGAAGTCTGTGTTCTGAAAACTTGTTTAATGCATTCCCTTCAGCATACAATATTGAAGTCTATGTTTTTAAACTTGATCGATGCATTTCCTTTCAGCATATAGCATATTGAAATAGCAACCAGAGAGTAATAGAATGTCTATGTTCGTCATGCGTATACTATATGAATCGTTTAGCACTCGAATTACTAAGTTCTTAAAGGGTTATTATTGTCTATTTATATTTTTCTAAAATGTTTGGTTAAGAACTTTTGGTTATTGATCTAATGATGGGACCTCTGTTGCTGCGAGGGTTCCCATCAAAAAATATTTATTCCACCACTCCCCTTCAGGCATGTGGACAATCTTCCTCAACAATGCGAATGGGAGGAAAGGCATCTGTTTCACCCAAATTGTAAGATAAGTAAAGTCCAGTATTAACTCTGCAATATTTTCATTTCGTAAACTTCGTCCTGGTAATTATTCTATGTTCCAAATTTAAGTTTTGTTGACCTTTGTCTTAACACTGATTGCAATTTTCTTGGTCTACTTGTAGGACTGTTGACATTCTAAGTCTTCGTATTCCAGGACAGCACCTTGCGTGAAAAGGTATTCGGGTTCCAACTTGCAGCATTTTAAGCCTCAGGTTCTATTGTAATGATACGGTTATGCCGTAGAATACTATTATCGTGAAGATTTTATACCAGACTCCTATAAACATCTCGTTAATTGTATATTCAGTATTTAAGGAAAGGATAGAGGGGAAACCCCATATTGAATAAGATTTCACTATTTAAATAGTTATGATCGCAGTTTTATGTAGAGTTGAAGACTCGTTTAAGTATTGGTCTGACTCTAGAGTATGCAATATGTTCTATGTATTTGAATTACTGAACCTTTTCTCCTGCATTATTGTAGTGAAAAAGGACTGTAACTATCTGCTCCATTAATATAGTCAGATTTAATGGGAAAACTCGATTTTTCAAGTTATGTGATAGTCAATAAATAGTTTTCTATGTATTAGATATTTATGTAACTATGAAACTCTGTGTAGGCAGCAATATGTATACATATAAATATCTATCCTGATAATCACTCAAAAACTTCATTGGGTAGTTGTTTAGTTAATAGTTCTCGAGTGAATATCTATATATACATATATATAGCTATGGTATAGTTTACATTTATCATGGTAAAACTTATGTTCTGTGTAGATCTATTGCAACATATAAAAGTATACATATAATTCATGTAGATCTGTACTTACTATTCTTCAATCTATAAAAATATATAATAAGTCCTTAACCTATTCACACTTAAATCTACATTCATATTGTCGTTCAGAGAGTATATCACTTGAATAAGAAAATTTCACATAATCACTAACAACTATCATACACATTAGCTCTCTAATTCTACTTACTGAATAAATTCAATTGTAAAAGCTTTTCCACAATTCATTTCATTCTACCAACATAAGTAGATGTATTCTATCAGCCATAAAACAATAGGACATTCATCCAGAATTAAGTAAAATTTATGCTACCAACTGTTTAATCAGCAGAACATTCAACCAGGGAAGAGTAGATGAACATATCTGAACAAAGTGCTGAAACAAAAAATGGAACAGCCAAGTTCCACCCAACCATAGAACAGAACATCCAATCTACTTGCTTCGTTCACCCCCTATCCTGACCATGAATCCATGAGGGAAAATTCCAAACTCCCCCTTAGCTATCATCCTCTTTCAGAATCATAAAAATTCTCCTTACCTCACACTCATAAACTAGTGCTCACAACAACAAGTGATATTCCTTTTTCCCCAACATACTAGGTAGCATATTGCCTCCTCCCATATGTTATATATCCAAAAAGCATCTTGTGCCTAGGTATTTTCCCCTTAGAAATTTTCACAGCTTTACAACTCCCTGATTTTCAGGGGCTGTCAATGGCCAAATTCTTGATTTTCCACTTGTAGAATTCAGCCCTGAGGTAGTTCAAACATGTTCCCCACTCATGGAGTCATGGTCAGTTGATTTCAACCTGGCTGTTCCATTTGTCTCTCAGCAATAAATATAAAAATTATGTGTTTCTTACAAGTGTCATAGTCAAAGAGTTGGTTGGGTAAATCAAATCCTTGCCCAACATTCATAATAATAAATTACAATTAACTAAATTCCTAAATTCGGAATTGCCATAAATGGCAATAATTTTCCAAATTCGAATTTGCCAAAAACAGAAATAAATTCCTAAGTCCATTTAGACTTTAATAGTGATTTATTTTTGGGTATATTACAAGATTCATCGGCATACTTAATCATCAATTCATCATAGTGGAAATAATAATCTACTCTACTTAATAAATCTTTCAAGCAATGTTTAAGTGTAATTTCGAATAAGAATTTAATACATAAAGATTAATAAGAACCCCAATAGTGTAAGTACAATATTAGGAGTGGTAGAGATCTAATTCAATATTCAATAGTATCTTGTTAAGTCAGGCTCAATCCAAGTCAAGCATCAATCAAGTTTTCAACATTTGCAATAAATACAACTTCTATGTAACTCAACCATGTACTTGACTAACATGATATATATTGATTAAGAATTCATAAGTACTTCAGATACTAGTTACACTTCCAATCATAGAATCCCATAAGAAGATTTAATGTCTTCCTTAAGGACCACATATGGAATTCAATACCACTTTAAGTATCCTCTTTAACTATAATAAATCAATCATAATTAACAATTAATAAGAATTATACTGCTTGCATATCCATTTTAAAAGAAGAAGAGGTTCAATCATAACAAGAAATATGGGAAGATTCCAAGACTACCTTATATTTCCATTGCAAGAACCATAATAATTTAAACCCATAATTTAAGCATTATATAAGATAAATTATATGCTATCTTGCATATCCATATGTAAGGATAATTTAAAGAAGATCAAGTTTTATTTAAACAATAAAATGAAGAACCCAAAGTTGACTTATAACCCAATTAAAAGAAATAAAGGAAGTGATCTGGATTTTATGAGCGGAATGAAATGAATACAGATTATTAAAATATGCTTAACAAAAAATAACAGAGATACAGTAAAAATGGTTTTCTATTCAATAAGGAAGTAAGTCGAAATTGTAAAATGCAGTGGAAAACAATCTTGTTGGAATGGTGGCGGCTTATCTCTAAGAAGAGATGTGATGAATGCACTCATTCATCAGAAGATAATTACAGTGAGACTTTGAAGGCATTTTTACAATAAACATGAATTCCAAAACCCTATACATCCAAAAACCTAACCCTAGGAGATGAAGCGCCAAAATTCATTTGGGCCCTATTGGGGTAAGCTAGTACATCAACTTCCCGGGTTCATAAATTTTGCATACGATCTTCATTTTAGGTGCACGATAGACCATTGGAAATTTATACATGAGGACTACACATTTTTCCTTTAGACTCTGACTCTGTCAAAAGTTTTACTATGGTGAACCCTAAAAACATCGTTGAAGGCCTCAAAACAGCCCTGAAAGTCAGGGACCCAAAAACAAGGAAAAAATTGCCAAACTGGAAAACTGCCAAAATGAACTAGTTTGAATAGGTGGGAGGCCACTGAAATCCATCTAGATCAATTCTCCCCCCTTAGGAAGAAATTGTATCCATTGCATTGATTTCCCCCATCACATGAGGAATATTTTGTTGAATTTGGCCCTCGGTGAGACACTTGCCTTGGTGCATGAGTTGCCTGCTTTGACAACTCGATAAAGTTGGATCCTTTGTTGTTGAGTGTCATTGATATGTGTGTCCATAATATGATCACTATATTCTTGTTGCATGCGATCAAGGTTGAGATATTTTGGTGTCAACTGCTCTGTTATCTATGAGGTGTCCAATAATGGTGGGAAATATGGTCGAAGGAGAGCCACGTTGAATACTGGGTGCAGGTAAAGGAAAGGGGGAATGTTGAGCTCAAAATAATTGTCACCCATAGCCTTGGTGATGGTGTATGGCCCATAATGAAGTGGAATAATCCTTTGATAGAGTCCTGTCAGGCGTTCTTTCTACAAGTGCAACCAAACTTTGTCGCCCACTTGAAACTTATGTGGCACTTGGTGTTGATCATGGCACTTATTGTACTTGGAATTGGACTTTTGTAAAATATCCTGAACTTGTTGGCAGATGTGTTGGATCCGCTCAATGAATCGGGTGGATTTGTTGGCTTCTGCTGGAGTAGGAGACAAGTCAATTGATGTGGTTTCCAAGGCTAGTGAAACAGTCATGGGGCCCAATGGTTGGAATCCCAACCCCACCTGAAAGGAGTTGAGGCCAGTTGAGCTATGCAGGGCTCGATTGTAGCTATGTTGGACATAGGGAAGACTCTCATCCCATGTGTGAGGGTGCTTGGAATTGTACATGCACGGGATATGTACGATCATCTGATTGATGACCTCAGTTTGGCCATATATCTGCGGGTGGAAGGCAATGGATTTGGTGAGCTTGGTATCCAGCAGTGACCAGAGGCTCGACTAGAATCTGTTGAGGAACCAACTATCCTGATATGAGACAATGGTTTTTGGGATCCAAAAATGTACCCATACTTGTTCAAATAAGAGCTTGGCAGTGGCCTCTAGTATGATGCTCTTCTTACAGGCGGCCATAATCGCCATCTTGGAAAAGTGATAAAAAAAAAAAAAAAACAATCATTTCCCCTCTTGGTGGATGGGAGGCCCAACATGTATTCCATTAAGATGGATTCACACGACCTATCAAGAATAGGCATATGGGTGTACAAGCCCTATTTCTTAGTGATATGTTTGGCAATAGTGTAAGCGATGCAGGATCTGATATACTTAGTGACATCCTGTTGAATTTCAGCCAGTAGAAATGTTTCTATAGCACTACCACTATATTTTTTATGCCAAAGTGTCCTACTACCCAACTGTAGTGAGCTTCCCAAATCATCTTCGCGTGCTCTCTTAATGGAATACATAGATGGCCCAGACGACACAACAACATGTCCTGAAGATGGAAATTAGAGACCATTAAGTTTGTGGCCAACATTTGGTAGGTGGTGGAGAAGTCAGGGTCAATCTCATAGAGGTGGGGCCATCCAGAGGTATTGTGGCCGCAATAGTCTAGCACCATGGTGAGTGTCGCGACTGGAGGTCGGCTGAGGAAATGAGCAACTCGATTGGTACTTCATATTTTATACTTGATGTTTAGGTGGAATTTTTGTAATTATGTGGACCACTTTTGATGGTGGTCATTATAAAATTTTCCTTAGGTCTGCATGAACTGTAGTGGCTTGTGATTAGTGTGGATAATTGTCTCCTTCCCAAGAATGCAAAAATGTAATGTCTCCACTGGTGGCAGGCTTACACAATGGAGTACATTTATTTGTCGTGAGTACGGTAATTACAGACAACATATGATAGTGTTTCACTATGATATGCCATGAGGTGGTCGTGTTGAGTGATAATGATGCCCACAACATAGTCTAAAGCATCTATCTCCATATCAAAGGGATATTGCAGGTCCAGTAATGAAAGTATCAGGGATGATCACAAGTGTTGCATCAAATCATCGAAGGATTATTGTTGGGATAGACCCCACACAAAGTTTTCCTTACTGCCACCCCTGGTTCGTTGGATGTGGACACATGTGATATGAGAGAATCCCAACATGAACCTACGATAGAAATTGGAGATGCCCAAGAAGCTTCGAATCTCAGTGAGTGTGGTTGGGGTTGGCTAGTCACGGATGACCTGGATCTTGTCTGGATCCACATGCACACCATGTTGATCAATGATGTAGCCTAAGTAATGGATCATGTCCATGCCGAAGGGGAATTTTTCCAAGTTCACATATAGTTTGTGTTACCACAGGGTGTGCAGAACCTGCCGAATATACTGCAAGTGTTCCTGCCAAGTCTTGTTGTAAATGAGGATGTCATCCAGATACACCACTAAAACATTATTGGTGAAAGTTTGCAGGATATCATCCATCATCCTCATAAAATTTGTTGGAGCATTTGTCAAACCAAAGGGCATGACCAACCATTCAAAAAGACCTTCTTTTAACTTGAAGTCAGTCTTCCATACATCTTCCTATTCTATTGGGACTTGGTGGTAGCGAGACTTGACATTAATCTTAATGAAGTATTTGTCCCCCGTGATATGATCAAGGAGGTCGTCAATTCAGGGAATCAGGTACCAGTTCTAGACTGTGATTTTATTCAGAGCCCATTATTCAATGCAGAGTCACCAGGTCCTGTCTTTCTTCTGCACTAGCACAATTGGGCTCCCACAAGGTAATGAGTTGGGATGAATGTGCCCCTTGTGGAGAAGTTCTTGGATCTTCTTCTTGATCTCCTCGTTTTCTACGAGAGAGAGGAGGTACACTATTCCATTGGGTAGTGGCACACCTAAGGTCAGATCGATGGGAAGCTTGACTTGGAAGTGCATAGGTACCCTGGTAGGAGAGGAGAAGATATCTGAGTATTCTTCCACGACCTTATCCACTTTCTCATGTTGTGTGGAGAGATCAGTCGTGGAGGCCTTGGATGTGGCTGCGATATTTCACTCACTCTGAGAGTGAATCACGAAGAAGAGAAATTTCCTAGTATGAGAAATGACTTTCCTGCATTGCTTGGCAGATATCAAGGAAATAACACTAGGTGGTACTACCTCGGGTATCCTATGCAATTTCCTGTTCAAAGTGATAATAAAACTATGAGGCATAGACTCATATACAACTTGACGTTTCCATAAATAAGGTTGGCCCAAAAGAACATTACAAATTTCGAGAGGGGCAACATCACACAATACCTCGTCTTTGAAGGGCTTGATGTCATATGATAGTCGAAACTGTTGGCTGACACGGAGATTGCTTCCTTGGCAGAGCCATCCAATGGTGTAGGGTTGTAGGTGCAACATTGTTGTCAGGGCTAGCCTCTTGAATACCTCTGTTGAGATGAGGTTCTTCTAGCTACCACTATCAATGATGAAGTGAATTGGGGTGCCTTTTACCCACATCTATGAATGGAAAAGGAGCTCACCTTCTTCTTGTTCGTTTGGTTCACCAGTCTGGAGCTTGGTGGTAGCAATGATGGCATTGGGTTCCTCATCAATGATTTGTCTTCCCCTTTTTGGTTATGAATCAGAGTCATAACCCAAATCTAATTCATAGGATTTCACTTCAGCCACCAGCGACTACTTTGAGTGGTAATCAGCAGTGTTATGTCAATGGCTCTTATGGAAGTCGCACCACTTCCTGGTATCTTTATTTGTCTTTTCAGTGTCCTTCTTTTCTTGTAGCTTGGACTGGTTGTCCTAATACTATCCATATTTTCTCTGTCCTTTGTTTTGTGGGTTAGGACTGCCCTTTCCTGGCTTTTGTTGTGGGGGTTATGAGGCCCAAATTGTTACATCTTTTGTTTGATCTTTTGTTCAATTTTAACGACTTATAGATAGGTTGCACCCAAGGACGAGATGTCCAGAAATTCCATTTTGGTCTATATGTATCTATCATGAGAACAGTGATACTTGATCACTAGATGTTGCTCTGAATATTTGATACCCATCTTGGTGCGCAAGGTATGGAATATATTTGTGAACTTTGGCACTGCTTGGTCTCTTTCTTGCCGCAGTGTGGTCCATTTCATATACAAGTCACCATAACTTCTGACAGGGTAGTATTGTTCCTTAATAGCATCCTTTAAGGATTCCCAGGTTGTTGTAACTATAAATAATTAGGGTTCCTCTATTTCATTTTTCTCACAAAAAGCTTCCCACCAATATTTGACATGGGAAACGGCTTTGAGGAGCACAAAAGTAATATTTTTTCTATTCAAAAAGTTATGGACAGAGAAAAACCCTTCTAGTAGACTCAACCACTTGTCTATAGCATATGTGTCTATCTAACCTTCAAATATAGGAATATCGAAGTTGATTTGTACCTTGAAGGGGGCGGCACCTCTGCTCGAGGAAAATGTGTCTCCTGTTGGTAATTGTCGAAGGATTTGCACGAAACTATCCATCATCTTGTTCCTCTGTTGCGTGAGGGATTCCTCAAGCAACATTTTGAAAGGATATCCTATCCTGTCATATTTATTTTCTCCTTCTATGAGAGGTCACTTGGGAA
>ML776568.1:572660-589551 GCA_009831015.1 Picea engelmannii
GAATGTGCACAACGCGTACCAAAACGGGATTTACACAACCGCACAGTCAACCAGTAAAACTTACTCGCAGGCGTAGAGTTCATGTTCTGGCTTGCCAAAGGATAAGATAGTGCACGAAAAGTAAATCTCAAAAACCATAGTGAAATTCAACCACGGGAATCCAGAGATTTAGTCCTCCAGGTACCAATCAACCAAGGAAATCTCAAATGGGAATAATCATTAATGTTGAAGTTGCACACACTGTATGAGAGTTAGTGCGCATAGGTTTAAAAATCATGTTGCAAGAGTTATTCGGTTCTTCTGGATTTTCCCAACACACACACATGGAACACGACGTTCTTCTAGATTCCACCCTAGATGGAACAAATCCTTGCTCCATCGCACTTAAATGAAGGATGGTTTAATTTTCACACTCCGATAGGAAAGTCGAAGGCAGTGACCCAGACCATAATTTCTATCAATCCCCAAGGGAATCTCAGATGGCAGTGACACTAAAATCAGGGATTGGCGACATGGAAGGAGAACTAACAAAGTCGAGATTTTACTTGAGAAACATAAATGGCATCACTATTTAGAAATGTAAACGACATTACTATCTATAAAATACAAAATTCCAATGGTTAGTTGAGAAATGTAAATGACATTACTATCCAGAAATTACAAAATTACAATGCTTAGTTGAGAAATGTAAATGGCATTACTATCCAGAAAATACAAAATTCCAATGCATGTTGAGAAATGTAAATGACGTTACTATCAAACTTTCAAACTCAAATAAGAGTACCATAACCGAAGGCGACGAAGAGTGGATGATTTTTTTTAGTGATGGGGATCCTTCAGTCCTCTCGTTTGTTAACCGTAGAGACTTTATCGGTACCTCTCAACCAACGCTATGGGTACTCTTCTTCCCAACTCTCACAAGTAAAACCAGTCAAAAATAATCCAACAGCATAACATTACCAATAACCAGTGTGATCATTTTCCCCTCTTTTTCCATGTGTTGTAATATACCAGATATAAAAGTATGTCGAACAGAAATAAAATGCTAGAAATGGTAGAATAACAGTAATATAACCAGCATAATCTCCACAATAACACAGAAATGATATAAGAACAACAACATAAATAACACTTTGATTCAGAAAGCAATGTTCACGGGCCTCTTCGAGGGGGCAACCTTGAATCGAGCAGTGCTCTATTACAATAATCTCCAAGCTAGGGTTCTCATACCCTCAACTCCTATTTATACTAAATATGTCTATCAAAAGAAGCATCTAGAAGAAGATCCTTCTAGAAGCGGAAGCTTCTATTAGGTCTTCTTACATCCGCCTTATTCTATTTTATTGAAAGGCCTTATTAATATTGACCTTTATTACATCCGAATATATTGCTCTACCTATGTGCGGGTTAGGACCCTAACATGTTCACCCCATTAAAAACAGCCTTGTCCTCAAGGCTTGAGATGTGGAAATTGTTGTAGAATGGTAGTTGGTTCCCAAGTGGCATCTACTAGAGTTGTATCTTTCCACTGGACTAGCACTTCCTTGATGGTTCTCTGATGTAGGCAATGCTCACGCTAGTCCAAAACTGCTTATGGCTGTAGCCAAATGGATCCTTCTTTAGCTAACTCGGGAAGGCTGGTTTGAATTTGGCACCTAGTTCCAATCACCTTATTTAAGCATGAAACATGAAAAACATGATGTAGCTTCGAATGATTGGGCAGAGAAAACTGATAGGTGACTTGTCCCACACGCTTAAGAACTGTATAAGGACCATAAAATTTGGGCGCTAGCTTCTAACAATGCTCGTCCTTGAGGTAAGTTTGCTTGTAAGGTTGCAGTCGCAGAAACACCTGATCCCCTTTTGCAAATTGACATTCAGAGAGACCTTGATCTACTTGTTGCTTCATGCGATTATGTGCCATGACCAAGTTCTCTTTGAGGGTATGGAGAATAGCCTCTTGAACTGTAAGTGTTTGGTCAATCGCATGGACGTTCGAGGTACCCGGTAAGTATGAGAGAATTGAAGGTGGCTTTTGTCCATATACCGCTTCAAAAGGATTCATGTGTGTAGTTGTATGGTAGGAAGTGGTGTACCACCATTCAACTAGGGGTAACCATTGAGCCCATTGATTTTTCTTTTCAGAGGAAAAACACCTCAGATATGTTTCCAAACACTTGTTGACAACTTATGTTTGACCATCAGTCTGGGGATGATAAGTTGTGTTGAGATGCAATTGGGTGCCCTGTAGCTTGAACAATTCTTGCCAAAAATTGCTTGTGAAAGTTGGGTCACGATCAGAAACAATAGAGTGCGGCCTACCATGAAGCTTGAAGACCTGGTCCATGAAAATTTGAGCCACCGTGGATGTAGTAAATGGGTGTTGAAGAGCACAAAAATGAACATACTTGGAAAGGCGATCAACAACCACCATTATGACTGATTTATTTCTCGATTTGGGTAAGCCGGTAATAAAGTCCATAGAGATATCCTTCCAAATAGCAGATGGAATTGGAAGAGGTTGTAGTGTGCCTAAATATTTGACTGTTTCTCCCATGTTGCGTTGACAAACATCACATTCAGCGACAAAATTATGGATGTTTTGTTTCATACCATCCTAGAAAAAAGAATGTTTGACCCTGTCATAGGTTTTGGTGAACCTGAAGTGCCCCGTTGTGGGTGTAGCATGAAGCTTAGAAAGTACCGTGGATTTAAGATTTGATTGTTTACCTAAATATAAACGAACTTTGTATCAAAGCTCATCCTGGAGCCAAGAGTACCCTGGGGGAGCTGGAGCATTGGACTACAATTGCTGGATCAGATGCGAACTTTTAGGATCTTGTAGCTATTCCTGGCAAACGGCTTGGAGCCAATCTGGTACAATGAAGGAAAGAGAAAAAAGGGATCCTTCTTCTTCATATTTTCGGGAAAGTGCATCCACCACCACATTGTCTTTTCCTTTCTTGTAAATGATTTCATAATCATATCCAAAGAGCTTAGTCACCCATTTTTGTTGCTCCGGGGAAGAAATGTGTTGTTCCAGAAAATACTTGAGGCTTTGATGGCCTGTCTTAATTTGGAAACGTTGCCCCAAGAGATAAGGGCACCACAGATCAACGACATGCAGAATAGCCAAAATTTCCATTTCATAGATGGGTTTGCCCAGATTCCTTTCAGATAGTTGCTTGCTAGTAAAGGCCAAAGGTCGAACCTCTTGCATAAGGACTGCACCAATTCCTTTCCCTGAGGCATCACATTCCAACACAAAGGTCTTTGTGAAATCAGGAAGGGCCAGAACCAGAGTGGTGCACATGGCCATCTTAAAGGTTTGAAAAGCTTGAGAAGAGGCTGGAGTCCAAGTGAAAGAGTTATTTTTTAGGAGAGCAGTGAGAGGTGCTGCAATCTTTCCATAATTCTTAACAAACTTGCAATAATACCCTATTAAGCCCAGAAATCCACGCAAGATTTTGAGAGTCTTTGGTTGTGGCCAATATTGCATAGCTTCAATCATTTTCAGATCCACCATGATGCCATCATTGCCAACCAGATGACCCAAGTATTCTACTTCTAAGGCACCAAAAACACATTTAGACTGTTTCAGGAAAAGTTGGTGCTGAGAGAGTAGATGGAGAACTCAATCCACATGAGTAAGATGGTGTATCCAGGTTTTGCTATAAATGAGGATATCATCAAAGAAAACTAAGACAAAATGATAGAGAAAGGGATGGAAGACATGATTCATGAGGCTTTGGAAGGTGGAGGGGGCATTACACAAACCAAAGGGAATGACCAAAAACTCATAGTGACCCTCATGAGTTTAAAAGGAAGTCTTGGGAATGTCTGCCTCTTTCATACGTATATGATGATAGCCCGATCAAAGATCAAGTTTAGTAAAGAATTGGGTGCCACTCAATTCATCTAGGAGGTCATCAATGACAAGAATGGGAAATTTGTCTTTAATGGTCAGTTTGTTGAGGGCATAGAAGTCAAGACACATTCGCCTAGAACCTTCTTTCTTCAGGACCATGACTACAAGAGAAGAGTAAGGGCTCGTACTAGGGAGGATAATGCCTTCATTAAGGAGTTCCTGGACCATTTTCTCAATTTCATTTGTTTTGAAAAGGGGTGGCGATACGGACGGATATTGGGAGGAAGACTTCCAGGTACAAGGGGAATGGAATGATCATGAACACCACAGGAAGGAGGGAGTCCTTGGGGAGTGAAGAATACCATTTGATGTTTAGAAAGGAGGGCTTGGAGGTCTTGCGGCACCGAGGGTGTCTTTGTTGCTTGTATGGCATGGAGTTGGGCAATGACACCAGAATGGCCTTTTTTGAGCATCTTTTCCATGTGATGGGAACTAATGATCTTAGGGGAACCAACGTTGATGCCTTGGAATTTATATTGGTGGCCTTCCTGGTCGAATCACATGGTTAATTCCTTAAAATCAATGAGAATGGGACCCAAAATCCTTAGCTAGTCTGCACCCAACATAATGTCACAATCGCCCATGTCGGTAGAAAACATATGGGATTTTAGGTGGTAGTCATCGATTTGGAGACGCACATTTTCACAGCGCCCTCCACATTTCATGGAATCACCATTGGCAATCATGATTTGGAAATTGTTGACGACATGGATATAGCAATGAGTTTCTTGGGCAATGCAGCGATGAATAAAATTATGGGTGCTTCCACTATCAACCAGAATGATGACCTTCTGATGCTTGATGTAACCGATTAACTTAAGGGTTTGGGAAGCAGAGAAGCCAGTGAAAGCATTGAGGGAAATGATCGGTTCTACTTCAGGAGGGTCTGAGGGAGGTGTTATGTCATTGATTTTAGGTGACTCAAACACAAGGGGAGTTTCAACATCCTCTTCCAAAATATCCTCAGAGATGGCCATAAAAAGGTTTTGTTCCTTACACTTGTGGCCTGGGAAATATTTGTCATCACAATTATAACAAAGGCCTTTGAGTTGGCATTCAGCCATTTCAACCCTGGTCAATTTTTGGATCTTTAGTGGGGTAGAGGGAGTAGTGGGATTTATGGGTTTAGTGCAAGGGATAGAGGGTTTTTAGTTTTGAGAAAATACAACTTGTTGTGCTTCTTTATCTCTTTTAGTAGCCTCCACCGAACTCGAAGGTGGAGCCATGAGGACATGGGCCTGAATCTCATCCTTGAGGCCACTGATAAAACACTCTTGAAAAAAAGCACCAGTCATGCCCTCTGCTCGAAAAGTCAGGCGCTCAAAGGAAGCTATAAAGTATTCCATTATTCCTGATTGTTTCAACTTTGTCAAATAGCCCAAATGGTTGGTGTTAGTGTCAAAGTGTTCATAAAGCTCAGTTACAAATTATGTCCAAGCAATCTACCCTTGACAGGAAGTTTTTATCCATTGCCACCATTGCCAGCATTCTTGATCTAGATGGAGAACACCATACCAGAGTTTGGCCAAGTCATCTATAATGTCATATGAAGATAAATAATGTTCCATTTCGGTTACCCAACCAGTGGAGTCTGAGCCATCAAATTTGGTCACATCCACTCGCGGAAGGCGTAGGTCACGTTGAAAGTGATGGTGCTAAAAGTTATGTGAATGGGAGGAATGTTCACCTTCAGTCTTTGGAGGTGCATCAGAGAAAGGGTCATCTGTAGGGATCTTCAGTTTGGTGCAGAGTTATGAAAAGACATATTCAAGCTGGGTGGTCAGTTCTTGTTTGACTTCCTCCATTGAGGACTGCATGGTTGTATTTATGGTTGTATGGATGGTTGTATCGATGGAGGCAACATTGGCACTGAGTTGTTTCACTTCTTTTTAGGTCTCGAGGAGACCAGATTGCAAGGTGTTGAAGTGATCTTCCAAGTCTTGGCTACAGGTATGGGCCATGAGGATGGGGGAACTGAAAAGGGGCATGCGGGGTCAAAAATTTGGCTGAAAAATGATATGGATGAATGTGATAAGGGTGAAGAGATGAATCCAATGGAATAGGTCTCAAATAATGGTGAAAACATTTCCAGACCTGCAGAGTTATACTTCGGTCTAAAGAATACTGCAGAGATGAAATACCCAAATTCTTAACCAGGAAGAAACGTGTAGTGATTTGGCCACTCGAACATAGTTGCACGGCAACATATCTTGTTTGTTTTAATTTTTTTATGTTTCTATCCCCCAAGGGTTAGGTATTGAAGGGTTCTACAGACAAGGGTTTGCCCTGTGCTATAGCTCTCTGATATACATGCAGGGTCCAACTGTAGTACTTGGCCCAATATCTCAGGGCACTAACTAAGGAGGATAGATTGTACCCTTAACCGTACTACCTGACTACCCAGGAACTAGAGAGTGTCTTCCTGAGTGTTGTTCTCGGTGGCACTATAGCAGTCAGGCAACCGATCAGTTTATCTAAAGAGGGCTTCAGAAAATCTAGGTTGATCCATACACAGGTGATGTCTGATATGATACCACTCAAAGGGGTACCAACAGGGGTTACAAGGGTGGCCAACATATGTGCGTTTAAGAACCACTTGTATTTCATGCATGTATGAATCCATCAACTGTGGGTTTATGTGCATAACGACAGACCTGTGTGGCTTAAAGATGCCAGAATATGTCTCTACCCTGGAAAAAAAAATTCCCACAATTTCTGCCAAGGAAAGTGCTCTGATACCACTTGTAATATACCAGATATAAAAAGTATGTGGAACAGAAATAAAATGCTAGAAATGGAAGAATAACAGTAATATAACTAGCATAATCTCCACAATAACACATAAGTGATATAAGAACAATAACAGAAATAGCACTTTGATTCAGAAAGCAATGTTCACGGGCCTCTTCAAGGGGGCAACCTCTAGTCGAGCAACACTCTATTACACTAATCTCCAAGCTAGGGTTCCCATACCCTCAACTCCTATTTATACTAAATATGTCTATCAAAAGAAGCATCTAGAGGAAGATCCTTCTAGAAGCAAAAGCTTGTATTAGGTCTTCTTACATCCGCCTTATTCTATTTTATTGAAAGGCCTTATTAATATTGACCTTTATTACATCTGAATATATTGCTCTATCTATGTGCGGGTTAGGATCCTAACATGTTATTTATAGTAGTTTCGTTAATGACACATTCCCTTTGCACAATTAATTCTCCTTTTAATTAAATAATTTAGAATTATTCCCCCCGTACACTTGTCACCCTTTCCCCAAGTTGCACAAGTAAATTTGTCAATTTATTTTAATTAAATTCAATTCCCCTCACCTTTCCTAAAAGCACTCCTTAAATCACTCCTAGTTGTCTCTTTATTCCTCTTATTCCCAATTAATGACTGATGCCTTACTAAAACTGAGTTGAGTTAAAATACGATTCTTCTCTAGTTAGACTAGTGTTAACTAGACTCTAGATTCCTTTCTATGCCTACACATTCTCTCATCTTTGTTTCTTTATTATTTTAAAAAATCCTCTTTTATATTTCCTTACACATATGTTTCTTAAATCAAATATTTAGGATTATTTCATTTTACTTAATTCTTAAATTCAGTCCCCTCGTTTCCTTTTTTTTATTTAGTTAATAATTTATTTTTAGTCTTCTCACCTAACTTATACTTAGGCTTAATTTTTGAATAGGCTTAGACTTCCATTTGGGGATTTATAAGTAATCATTTCAATCCTTAATTAATTAATTAAATTCGACAATGCTTAACATTTTTCAAGGTTTAATTATTCTCTCAAGGTTTTCTAGGCCACCAAGGTTCATTGACTCAATTTTTATTTCTTCTACGTGTCCTTCAAGACACACTCTGTGCTCCAAGGGTGTCACTCGACTTTCACTGGTTTTGGTAGTTTTCCAATCCTTGGAGTTAACACTCCATTCAGCGACCTTATAAGATACTAAGGGCTTATAAGGAATAAGGACTCTTCCTTATTATGCACCCCTTAGAAATATTCATGAGCGACTATCTCAGTCTTCCCTCACGACATCGTGGACCTATCTAACTAGGTAATCATTAACCTACAATTCGAGCCACAACAGGAGTGCCAGTAGGATGTGAAAGGGAATCTGCCAAACCTCTCCCTCAATATCTGGTTTATGTGCATGGCCCCTTTACTCCTTATGTGATTCATATTAGCAAGCATTCGTCAGCCTGCATCCATCAACGAAAATTTGGCAATAATCCATATATAAAATCATACTATGATCGATCATGTGTCACATATGCATAAATGAAATAATCAAACCAATACAATCCACTCCTTGACTCAATCGAGAGTCCAAGGAGGTCCATCGATGCCCTCAATATCCACAATCTGTCAATTTCCTACACACTCAGGGAAAACTCGTCAATAGCATCTGTGAATACATATATATAAAATAACATTAAATTACAACCATCAACATCATCATAAAAATCCATAAGCGAAACAAATAACCAGGTACTATAACCGGATCACTTGCATGCAAGTGTCCTCAAAGAATAAATCGATAATAAGTGGTCGCAAGTGTGGGATGTTACATATATTTAGAATTGTACATGATTTTTCTTTTCTCAAATGCCAATCAAAAATCAAGAACAAGCGTCAAGAAATAAAACTACACAATCAGCAATTTGACCCCATGAAATGCAAAAGGAAAATAGCCTCAATCTAGTCATTAAATTGGTGCACAGACTAATACGGCACTCAATTCGGTCCTAGATCCGATGCCTAATCCGGACCCTGTTACAGCCCTTGATATGGCCCCTATTCCGGCCCTTGATCTAGCCCCTGTTCCGACCCTTTATACTAAACTAAGTTTTTATAAAATCGAAATAAAAATTACAGGTAACAAAATAAGATTTCGAAAATGATATGAGTTGCAACTAATAATGGAAAAGGTTCAAGGCACAAGAGGATATCATTCAATATGACCAAGGCTAAAAACAAAGACCCAAGAAATAAAAATGGATTGAATCAAATGAAATAAAAGCATAAAATTCTTGTATCAAAAAAAACGATTTTTAAATATATCAGCAAATCAAAAATGCAAATTCTATAGCATACCCAATGGACATCAATTTCAACATTGGCAATGTTAGTCACAAAATAATTTAGGGATTACAAAAATAAGTAGATACCATTATAGTAAATCCTAGCAAGCAATTTAAATTGCAACAATTAGACAAATCCAAGTTTTCCCTTACATGCAATAATCCTACAAGGCCCTCACGAATTTCTCAATTCGAAATTTTAGAAGGTTGACGTATTCCCATAATCTTCCTAAATTCGGATATGGAATTAAGGCAACGATAACACAGAAAATAAAATTGGGGGGTTTTATTCAGGCTGCAAAAAACACATAGATTAAATTCGTATTCAAATCTAAATTCCTGAACCACAACCAATCCCCTTTTCCAGAATATTCATTTATTACATAGTGAATTATGAGGAACTGCAATTTCGTTTGGTAGTTGGTTGATCATGAAATGTAAATTTAAAATTTGATATGTAGCCAATGACAGCGGCCAAGAAGAAAAAGAGTTTTGTATACATACACACCTACCAACTAGCAGCCATTATTCATTTGAGAAACTGAAAAGACAACAATTTCCAAAATTTCACCTTCTAGATATCACAAGGATCAAGGAACTTGTCAATTCAAATTTAGGATTTCAACACAGTTAGGGTGGATTTATAAAACTATTATACAAATAAAATCTTAATACAATTACAAAACTCAGATAAAAATATCATAATAGAACACGAAGAAATATGAAAATGTTCTTCAGTGAAAGCATTCCTTCCTTTCTCCCACTTGCTAATCATTGAGACTTCACCAGTATCTCCTAACCAATGCTAAGGGTACTCTTCTTCCCCATTATCCCCCCTGAGCCACAAAGGGGTGAAGCACACACAACCATAAATAATCTAGCTCCAAGCTTTCCTTGCAAGGTAGAGCCACCACTCTAGATCAATCTTGGTATCCCAACTCTCACAATTAAAACCAGTCAAAAATAATTTGGCAACATAACTCTACCAATAACCGGTGTGATCCCTTCCCCATATTGACCATTTGTTTTATAGGAATTCTCTCACTAACCCATCCCCACTTGCACAAATACTTCCACATTTTATTTTAATTGAAAGTCAATTTCCCTCACATTTCCCAAATATGCTCCTTAAATCACTCCTAGTTGTCTCTTTATTCCCCATATTCTCAATTAATGAATAACGCCTTATTAATATGAGTTGAGTTAAATTATGAGTCTTTTATAGTTAAACTAGTGGTAGATAGACTCTAGATACCATTCTATGCGTACACATATTCTCTCATCTTTATTCCTTTCTTATATTATATTCCAATTTGGTATTTTCTTGCACACATGTGTATTGAATAAAATCTTTAGGTTTATTTTATTTTACTTAATTCTTAAATTGATTTACCTCATTCATTTTTAATTTAGTTAATAATTTAGTTTAGTCTCCTTACAATAACTTAGACTTAGGATTCATTTTTTTTATAGGTGATGCAGACCCCCTCTCTCTCCTCGGGGCTGCTCGACCTCCCTGTCTAGGATCATTCAAAAGACTAAGTTGAATTAGCTCTTCGTGCCCCCTGTTGGAACCCAACTCAAGTTACACATGACCCTTTTCTCCTAAGGCACAGTGTCTATGTAACTTGTGGGCCCTTTTCCTAGCACTCTTGGAAATTTTAAACTGGCGGGTGCTAGCTCCTTCCGCTAGGCCCTTCTACTCATATGACCTCAGGCTATGACCCAGGGCTAAAACTTGAAAGGCGCTTCGCACTTCAGGCTTCAGGCTTCAGGATTTTTCGCTCCTCCTACCTTTGTTCCTCCCGAATAGAAATCTATTGAAACATTGATTGAATGCCACATGTCTTGTTCCAATGGATGACCAGGATTGCTTCAGCTCTCGGCTCTTCAAGAATTCTCCGCCCAGAATTACCTTTGTCCTTCCGGAGTGCTATTCCTATGGATCTCCGGATCTACTGCCACACGTCCCCTGGTGATCAACGACCAGGATCTAATTCAAACTTCAAGATTTGGTGATTTTCGAAGCACAACACCTCAAATCCTCCTGGGTGTCTCCCCTCCGATGTTCACCATCTGCCGCCACATGTCCCTCTAAACGATGGACGGTCATGATCTACTTCGGGACTTCGGGACTTCATCTATCCCACTCTCTTGTGCACTTTAAAAGGGGTTAAATCTTTTGCTACTCACTTGGATCATATGGTTTTCGATCCACGCACCCAGATCTGATAGATGGGATCTGTTCTCCTCCTTTGTGCACTTCTTTCTGTTTGGAATTAGATCTAATGGTCCATATCTCTCCCCACAACTGATCTGACGGTTGTCGCAGATCCTCCCTCCTGAGCTTTAACGTTCTCCCAAATCGGAATAATTTGCAAGTATCCAATGGATGTGGCCTTTGATCCTCCTGTTGCGAGCCTAAATTCTTGGATCTCGACATGGTTTTCCTCCTGAACCTTTGATCTTGAATCAGCTCGCTCATGCGCACTCCTTGCGTTGACTCTCCTGAGCTTGTCTATGGCTTGGACCCCAAAGGGTCTCGGCCTTCTGCTACTCTTTGCTGAGATTTTATGCACAAAGACACTATCCCCCCTAATATTTTGAATTGGCTCAAATATTTAAGGGTCTCGACCCTTGTTTTCTCCTTTAAAAGAAGTCTTGTGCCCTCCTGGCACCTTCTTCTCAATGCACACTTACAGAGCTTCTCCTCCATAGTTTTCAGTGATCTGTATTTTATGAGCAGAGATAAATTACTACATATTATTAGCAGGTTCTTAACACAAAATAACAAAGATACAGTAAAATTGGTTTTCTATTCAATAAGGAAATAAGTTGAAACTGTAAAATGCAGCGAAAAACAAGCTTGTTGGAATGGTGGCGACTTATCTCTGAGAAGAGATGTGACGGTTTCGCTCATTCGAAAGAAGATGATTACAATGAGGCTCTAAAGGAATTTTTACAATTAATAGGAAAGCCAAAAACCATAGACATCCAAAAACCTAACCCTAGGAGATGAAGCGCCAAAAGTCATGTGGGCCCCGTTTGGATAAGTTAGTACATCAACTTCTCGGGGTCGTAACTTTTGCATACGATATCTGTTTTAAGCGCATGATAACCCGTTGGAAAGGTATCATTGATGATATTTATTTTGGGGAAAAATTCTAATAAACTTCCATGTTGCTCCTTGTTTTCCCAAAAAACGTCATTTAGGGCCTCAAAACGGCTTCGAAAGTTTCAGGACTCGAAAAACTGCTAAAAATAGTAAATTACCAAAATTGCCATAAAACTATTTTGAGCTAGTTGGAAAAGGTGGGTGGCCATAGATATCCACCTGAATCAATCCTCACTCATTAGGAAGCAATGGTCTCCATTGTGTTGAGTTCCCCCATCAGATGAGGAAATTTCTGTTGAATTTGGCCTCGGGTGAGCCCCTTGCCTTGGCGCAGGAGTTGCCCTATTTGGACGACTCGATAAAGATGGATCCTTTGTTGTCAAGTTCCCTTGATTTTTTTGTCCAAAATATGATCATGGGATGCTTTTTGTATGCAGTCGGGTTTGAGCTCTATTGGTGTCATTTGTTCTGCTACTTCTTAGGTGTCCAATAATGATGGGAAATAATGGCGAAAGAGATCCACATTGAACACTGGGTGTAGGCCAAGGAAAGGAGGAATGTTGAGCTCAAAATATTTATCCCCCATGGCCTTGGTGATGGTGTATGGCCCATAACAGAGTGGGAGAATCTTCCAATGGGGTCCTGTAAGGCGTTCTTTCTGCAAGTGCAACCAAACTTTGTCTCCCACCTGAACCTTATGTGGCACTCGATGTTGATCATGGCGCTACTTGTACTTGTCATTTTACTTATGTAGGATATATTGAACCTATTGGAGGATGTGATGGATCCTTTTAATGAACTGGGTGGATTTTTCAGCTTCAGTTGGAGCAGGAGATCAGTCAATCGAGGTGACTGCAAGGGGAAGTGCAACATTTATGGGACCCAATGGTTGGAATCCCAACCCCACCTGAAATGGGTTGTGGTCGGTTGAGCTATGCAAGGATCAATTGTAGGTATGTTGGACATAGGGAAGGATCTCATCCCATATGAGAGGGTGCTTGGAATTATACATGCAAAGGATATGCACAATCATTCAATTTATGACCTCGGTTTGGACATCTGTTTGGGGGTGGAATAATGTGGATTTGGTGAGCTTGGTGTCCAGCAGTGACCAGAGGCTCAACTAGAATGTGTTGAGAAATCAACTATCCCGATATGATACAATGGTTTGTGGGATTCCAAAATGTACTTAGACTCGTTCAAAGAAGAGCTTGGCAGTGGCCTCTGATGTGATGCTCCTCTTGCAGGCAACCAGAATCGCCATCTTAGAAAAGCAATCAACAACCACAAAAAAATAGTCATTTACATGCTTAATGGACAAGAGGCCCGACAAGTAATCCATTGAGATGGATTCCCATGGCCTGTCAGAAGTAGGAAGAGGGGTGTACAGGATTTGTTTCTTAGTGTTCAGTTTGGAAATAGTGCAGGTCGTGCAAGACCTGATATACTTGTTGACCTCTTGTCGAAGTTTCAGCCAGTAGAAATTTTTTTGTAGCATCGCCACTATATTTTCGATGCCGAAGTGTCCTACCACCCAACTATAGTGGGCTTCCCAAATCATCTTCACTCTCTCTCTTGATGGAACACATATATGGCCTAAACGACACAACAACCCAACCTGAATATGGAAATTATTGACAACTACATTTACACCCAACATTTGGTAGATGGTGGCAAAGTTCTGGTCTATCTCATAGAGTTGGGGCCATCCATAGGTCTCATGGCCACAATATTCTAGCACCGTGATGAGTGTCATGACTGGCATTCTACTGAGGTAATCAGTGACACGATTGGTGCTTCTTGTTTTATACTTGATGTTGAGGTGGAATTGATGCAAGTATGTGGACCACCTTTGATGGTGGTCATTCTGCAATTTTCCTTGTGTCTGCATGAATTGCAGTGGCTTATGATCAGTGTGAATGATTTTCTCCTTCCCAAGAATGTAATGTCTCCACTGGCGACAGGCTTTCACAATGGACTACATTTCTTTGTTGTAAGTAGGGTACTTACGGACAACATATGATAGTGTCTCACTATGATAGGCCACGGGGTGGTCGTGCTGAGTGAGAACGGCACCCACAGCATAGTCTGAAGCATTTGTCTCGATCTCAAAGGGTTCCTCCAGGTCTGGTAGTAAAAGTAATAGGGCTGACCACAAGCGCTTCTTTAAATCATCGAATGCTTGTTGTTGGGACTGGCCCCATGCAAATTTCTCCTTACCACCATCTTTGGTTATTTGGCTAAGGCCCCATGCAATAATAGAGAATCCCAACATGAACCTGTGGTATAAATTGGCAAGGCCCAAGAATCTCTACAGCTCAGTGAGTGTGGATGGGGCTAGACAGTCACAAATGACTTGGATCTTGACTGGATCCACATGTACGCCATGTTGATAAATGATGTAGCCTAGGTAATGGACCCTGTCCATGCTGAAGGAGATTTTTTGCAAGTTGGCGTATAGCTTGTGTTGTCGCAGGGTGTGAAGAACTTGTTGAATATGCTGCAAGTGTTTAGCCCAAGTCTTGTTGTAAATGAAAATGTCATTCAGATACACCACTACAAAATTATTGGTGAATGGTCGCAAGATATCATCCATCATCCTCATGAAAGTGGTTGGAGCATTTGTTAAACCAAAGGGCATGACCAACCATTAAAGAAGGCCTTCCTTTGACTTGAAGGTGGTCTTCCATACATCTATCTATTCTATCGAGACCTAGTGGTAGCCAGACTTCAGATCAATCTTATTGAAGTATTTGGCCCCCATGAGTTGATCAAGGAGGTCGTCGATTCGGGGAATCGGGTACCAGTTTCTGACTGTAATTTTATTCAGAGCCCGGTAATCAATGCAAAGTCATCAAGTTCCATCTTTATTTTGTACCAGCATTATTGGGCTCCCACAAGGTGATGATCTAGGATGGATGTGCCCCTTGTGGAGCAGTTATTAGATCTGTCAATTGATCTCCTCATTCTATAACAGAGAGAAATGATAGACTGGCCCATTGGGAAGTGGTGCATCGGGGGTCATATCGATGGGGTGCTTCATCTGGAATTGCATAGGTACCCCAGTAGGTGAGGAGAATATATCTGAGTATTCTTCCATGACCTTATCTACTTGCTTCTAATGTGTGGAGAGGTCGGCCGCAGAGACCCTAGATGTGGTTGTGATATTTCTCTCATTCTGAGAGCGAATCACAAAGAAGAAAAAATTCCATGTCTGAGAGATGACCTTCCTGCATTTCTTAGCAGAGATCAAGGAAATATCACTAGGTGGGACTGCCTCGGGTATCCTATACAATTTCCTATTCAAAGTAATAATAACACTACGAGGCCTAGACTCATATACAACATGATGTTTCCATAAATAAGGTTGGCCCAAAAGAACATCACAAACTTCAAGAGGAGAAACATCACACAATACCTCATATTTGAAGGGATTTATGTCGTATGACAGTCGGCACTTTTGGCTGACACGGAGATCGCTTCCTTGGCGGAGCCATCTAATGGTGTAGGGTTGTGGGTGCAGCGTATTCAGCAGGGCCAACCACTTGACAACCTCTACTGATATGAGTTTCTTCTAGCTACCATTATCAATGATGAAGTGCAGCGGGGTGCCTTTTACCCACATCTATGAATGGAATAGGTGCTCTCCTTCTTCTGGCTCATCTGGTTCACTAGGCTAGAGCTTGGTGGTATCAACGGTGGCACTGGGTTTCATGTCAATGATTTGTCTTCCCCTTTATGGTTCTGAATCAGAGTCATAACCCACATCTGATTCAAATGCTTTCACTTTGGCCACCAGCGACTTCTTTGAGTGGCATTCAGCAGTGTTATGCCAAGGGATCTTATGGAAGTCGCACCACTTCCTAGTGTCTTTATTTGTATTTTCGGTGTCCTTCTTTGTTTGCAGCTTGGACTGGTTTTCTTGATACTGTCCATCTTTGCTTTGTCCTTTGTCTGTGGGTTGGGTCCACCCTTTCCTGGATTTTTTTGTGAGAGGTGTTATCACCCTATAAATTATAGGATCAACTGGTGACTGGGATATTATTTGTCTCTAGTGTTTTTGTTGACAAATGATTTTTCATTCTGCAACTAATTTGAAAAGAAAAGAAAAAGAAAAAGAAAGGAAAAGAAAAAGAAAAAATAAAAGAAAAGAAAAAGAGAAAAGAAAAGAAAAAAGAAAGAAAGAAAAAGAGGGCATAAAAAAATTGAAATAAAGGCCCCATGCAATAATACTAACTTGGTCCATACCTTTCAAGCATGGCCAAGTTCTTTTTAAATTTGATGTTGATAGGGTAGTGATTGAATTTGGCTAAACAGTTTAATCTTAGCCAAAGTATCTAGGTTAGATTAGTGAATAAATCTAGCCAGACTATCTAATCTTGGTCAGATAGCCCCAGGGTAGAGTAAATTTTTAACCCAACAGTTTAATCTGGGTTAATTGTCATAGGAAGATAGGTTAGTATATAGGCTAGTTGTTTTATTGTTTCATTCCAATAAAACCAGCTTGATGTAAAATGTTGCACCATGTTTCAAATGCTTAAAAGATAGTTTGTTCGAAGCCCCATGGTGGTGTCTACTTGAAAAGTTTGGGGAAAAACCCATAAAAATGCATGTATCCTAAGTTTTTCCCAGCGCATGTGTTCTCCGCTCCCCATTTATGCTCCCTGCACATATCGACGGTCCTGATAGCGACGCCCAGATCTACGGTGTACAGAGCATTACGGAACCCCCCCCCCCCCCCCCCCCCCCCCCCCC
>ML776568.1:589739-620634 GCA_009831015.1 Picea engelmannii
AAAGGCGCACTAAGATCTGTGGCCAGGAAAAGAGCGCGCTGATCAATGGCCCAAAATGGTTTTCGGACCCCCCCAGATGATCTTCTTTTAACCGAGGGGGCGGGATCCAGAATGGTTATCTCCCTCTGGTGGGCCCCTTGTCATACGTGGCATCGATCTATTGCCTCGAGTCCTGTCACCATCTGCTATCTGACAGACACCCGTCAGTTATGGACGTCACCTTCCACTTCTTCCTGAGTTAGTCACATCCCATAACTACTGGCAGTACCCTCCCCCCTTTTCACTCATGGCAAGCCTCTTATTGTGACTTTTACCTCCAATCCCTAGCCACCACATCACCCGTCCGTATCTTTTAGCCACTGTCACCTGCCATCTCACCCTCATAGTGATCCGTTGGCCATTTATTACTGGATAAAACACCCGTTATCCAGCTGACCTGTCTCCCGTGCTCAACCGACCCCAATTTTAAATAAAACTATCGTTATTCCCCTTACATTCGCTATTCACACATCGCACCAAAGGAATTCACCTTTTACTCCTCTGTTACATTTCGTCGCCCTAATCCACTGTCAGTCACCCCCACTAACGTTGTGTTTATTGCAGGTATTGTTGCAGAAATGGCGCCAAAGCCCAGACAAGAAGAAGGAGAGGAGAATTTGTTCCTCCCACCTCCTGTCGACCTGGACAAGATCCCGCTGGTCGACAAAGAGAGATTAATCGCAGATACCAAATGCGACTTCGATTTATCAGACCTCCAGTCATGGCTCAGGGAAGTTTTCCTGGACCAGAGTGATGAAATTGGACTCTGGGAGTCCAATTTACCTCTCTACCTCTTTCCTCAGATCCACCATTTTCCCGAGTTTGCGCTTAAGTGTCAAGCTCATTATATCCCCAAACAAAGAGCCATCATCTCCTCGTCTGGAGAAATCCTCTTCCTAATCACGCCCGAGTCCATAGACCAGATGATGCAAATTCCTCGTGCCGACTCTGCGTCTCCTTTCAACCTGGAAATCCTTATAGAGTTGTATTAGAAGATGAATTTTCCCCAAAGAGCTCAAATATTCGATCTTTTCCTTCCCACCTCCGCTCAATTCCCTTCCACAAATCCCCCTTACCCGTCGTCCATGTTCTCCACTAAAGTAAACCAAGTCATTTCTTCTCTTTGTGCCTTGCTAGGGTACTATTCTGACCAGTGGGTAGATGAGCCCATTCTGGGTTTTCTATCCATTTTCTCCACTGATGAAAATCCCACCACCCAGTTTGATTTCAGCACCTTCTTGGAAGACAATATTCATGAACAATTCATGAATTTCGGCATGGAAGGCATGTTCAGATATTCATCAATATTAGCCTACTTGTTCATCTTTTTCCAGGTGGATAAGTTTGCATTTTCCATACAGAAGATGGATGCAGATGGTAGACCTCAAGTAGTCACAGCATGGACCTCCTTGCTGAAACACAACTCCACAGAGTATAGCTTCAAGGCGTTCATCGATCTGTTTTACCACCCTGTGGTAAGCATGTTAGGTGGCAGGCCCGAGCCTCGAATAAATGATGAATTTTAGAGGATCATGCACCTCTCAGACAACACAAATATCGGGGATTGGTACCTGTATCAAAACCATACCGAGATCAGAGTATACGGGTGCGAGTTGGAACCCTATAAGCTGCCCAAGTATGTGTCGGTCAGAATCTTTGCTTTAGAGTATATAAGACAGATCATGAATTCAGATGATATCCATTTTGTATCTCTGAATAAAAAGCAGCAGCTTAGAATCAAGCGGCAGATTGGCTCCTTCATCTACAGCAGTCATGGTGTCGGGGAAGAAGCGGACCAGATGCTGAGAGAGATGAATTTTTTCTTAAGCTTCCCATGGAATTATGATCCATGTGGGATCATTTCAGAGATGAGGGTGAAGAACAAAAATATCCCTTATGTTCATGTGTCCAAACCTAAAATTGAAAAATTTGCGAATCAGATGTCCCGGGATCCCAACACATTGATTGAAGTGGAACAGTAGGCTCCCCCGACCACTGTGCCACCAATGACCATGCCACAGGTCCCAAAAGAGAAGAGGTTGAGGCAGGATTTATCTCCGCCTGTCACTGAGGTATCTTCCAAGGAGTTCTAGCTGCACACTAAGATGTCTATGACTTCGTCAGTCCCTGGCCCGACAGGGGAAAAAGAAGCCTCGCCTACCACAGTGACCAAGTCGGTTATTCCTCCCTTCGGTTCAAGCCTATATAATCACATTACCCCTGCAATACCAAAGAAATCCATAGACTCCCCGTTGGAAACTCATCCAGGCAAGACTGGGCCCAAGTTGAGAATCTTCGAGAAGTACGAGCTGATCAAGAAAAAGAACCAGACCCTTACCAGCAGTACTTGCGCTCAATTTTGGAAGAAGACGTCGACTGCGTAGCATCAGCTTCTGTCTGCATTTGACACAGAAAAAGGCAAAATGCACATGGCCTTTCTCCAGGCACAGGTACCAGATCCCAAGGTAATCACCCACTACAAGAGGGCCACCGTCGAATTCCAGACGAAGGACGTGCACCCAGCCGATCAAATGGATCTACACAAGCATAACGAAGAAATGGTTTTCTATACATTGGCACATAATTCCTCTTCTGCAAACAAATTGCAGGTGTCCCTGAACAATGTTCAAACAGAGCTCAAAATGGAGAATATTTCATCATTCGCAAAGGACAATAGGATAAAAACTTTGGAGGAGTTGGCCCTCAAGATCAGTTATGATCCTTCGAATGTCAAAGCAGCAGAGGAAATGATAAAGAAGAAGAACGTTGATATATCATCCTTGAGAAAAAAACTGAAGCTCCCTCCCACAGAAGACTCGCAGGCGAAGGAGATAGTAGAGAAAGAAGGCGAGAAGGATGAGATGCTAAAGCTGCTCATGGAGTAGAACGCACAGCTCAAAGAAATGGAAGTCGAGATGGAGAAACTACTAAAGGAAAAGGAGCAGCTAAAGCCAATGGAAGTCATTCCATTGAGTGCTATCCCAATTGCAGGAGTAAGCATAGCATCAGTGATAGTATCCACATCCACAACTCCATCGACATCTTAGGAGAAGACAGCCGATCTGGCTGAGTCCATGGAAAGGATGAACCTGCAGGAGACAGAGATCAGTAGGCTTAAAAAGGAGATTGAGAACCTGCAGGAATTCAAATCTTCTTTCCAGACCAGCCTATCCAAAGAAAAGAAGGTAACAGAGCAGCTCAAGCAGGAGTTACAGTAGCTCCGGAAGCAGACAGTAGCAGGCAAGACATTGGTCGAAGTAAAAGAGAGTGTATGGACAGACATCACTAAGTCCATGAATGAAATATGGCCAATGATCCAGATCATGTTTGAGCAAAACGAATTGGGCCAGAGGAGCAAACAGGCCATCGAGAAGATCAGAGTAGAATTGGGGGAGATGCCAACATAGGTGAATGATATCATCAAGTTCCTCAATTCTAAGACCAGAGAAGAGCTAGAAGAGATGAAGATTGAAGATAGAACAGAGACCATCCTTGAGGTCAAAAGAGTTTTGACCAAGAGTGGACTAATTCTTCAGCTAGAAGAAAAGGTTCAAACCATGGACCTAGGGGTACAGAGATTCTTCAGCAAGATTGAGGCTCTCCAGAAGAAAGGTCTCCCCGGTCTAAAGGTTATTAATGATAAACTGATGACACTCCCAGATTACAAAAGGAGAATGGCTGAGGTGTCCAAGGATAGTTCAAAGTTTGCGGGCATAAAAGAGAGCATCATCAGCAAAGCATTCCTGGATGCTCTTCAGTGGGACATCAGTATCCAACACGATATCCGATACATATTCCTCACCAAGCCTACATTCGCCAAATATACAGAAATGGATGAAGTGTATCGAAGACTGCTCAAATTCAATGTGCCTAGTCATCTCAGATGGGAGGAAATCTGCGATCTGATCGATTAGCAGATGAGTTGTCCAGGTCCAGTCATATGTCCAGTCAGATGAGGTCATGCAAAGGCTTCATCAACGGTCTACCCAAAAATCAGTGTGTAGTTACACCAAGTCATCAAGAAGTTCCTAGATTTAGGAAATTTGTTAAATTAGTTAGGCTAAAAATAGATTTAGCACGTCCTGGTCATTTATGACAGGACCGTTTTTAATTTGAGTTATAAATACTTCACCTTTCGAAGTATTGGGGGTTGTTAATCTTCACACCCTGATGCTATCAGACTGTAATATTTCTTAAGAGATCTTCCATTAATAAAAAGGAGGCACTTTTACAGGATTCTTGTGTGTATTCACTGGTGATGTTTACTCTCTAAGTTGAATGTTATTCTTGCTTTGTGATCATATTGTTTTCTGAAACTAATCTTTAAGAGTAACGAATGTTGAAGGATTTATCTTGTATACCCTGTTTCTGACTCGAAATATTTTAGTGTTTATCTTCTGGTGTTTTCAATTAATAAATTCTTAACTGCTTCTTAGTTGAAATTATCTTTCTCATCTTTTCTTCTGTCCATCATTTAAGCTACTAAAAGATCCAGTGAGTATATTATCTCTCCTTGTAGAATTCTTCTTTCGCATTTCTGGTTTGTATCTCATATTTATTAAAACACAGACACCATAGCCCAATGGATGTGTAGACTGTCTCAACCAATTCAAAAAACACTTTTACAACAAAAACGACCTATTTCTTTACCTAGCCTAATATCTAAAATTGGAAACATAGCTAAATCATATAGAGAGATCCCTCTCTGAAATTGGAAGGGCTAGATCCCAGCTTCAAAAGTGGTTGGATAAAGTTACCTTTGTAGATTTCTTCTGTTTTCAAACTCTAGGAAATTTACCAAGTGCTAACATAGTGGCGACCATACTGGGGAAAGAACTAAAAATTGATAAATTTCACGTTTTCTTTTCCCTAAAAAGAAAGTTTGTTCCTGGAATATTGCAAATTTGAGGAGAAAGGAATGCTTAGAGGTTGATTAAACTTTGTACATATTATTTTCGGAATCATAAAACTAAAAATTATATATATATAAAACCAAAAGAATTATGGCTCCCAAAAAAGTTTACACTCGATCTCATCCCGACCCAGAACCTACGATAGTGACAAATAACCCCGAACAGTTTCTCAGGAAAAAGACCTTAGTTGAAGGTTCAGTGAGTCATATTCCCCTTCGGAAGTCCCTTTCCTTTTCAGGGAAACCTGTTACCTCTCAAAACCCTAACCTTGTTACCTTTCCACAGCAAAGCCTGGTTAGAACACGGTCTGATAGTTTTGTGACTAGAATCATTTTCGATCCAACCATTTTACAACCCCGAACCCCTGAAGTTCTGTCTCCCACTACTAAACCACAAAGCGTTGCCTCAATACCATCTAGTCCCTCTTCGTCCTCATCTTCGGTTGTTACCTCGCCTATTGTCCAGTTGGTTGTCCCACCCCCTCCACTCATCATGGCAGCCAGGTACGATCCCTTGGTGTTGACCGCACCTCTTCATTCTATGCCACAAGATTATCAAACTAGACTTCCACAGTTCGATGTGACAGGACCCTTAAACGCCCAACAACATGTTGACAAAATGAATGATTATTTTGACCTGCAAGAAGTTGATGAGGCTGACGTTCAAATGAGATTGTTTGCCCAAAGTTTGACAGGTGACGTCAAGAAATGGTACAAAGCTTTACCTGCCGCATCAGTCCTTGAGCTTGTCACGTTAYAAAGGATTTTTCTTGACAGATGGGAGGTAAAGAAAAACCCTCTCCAAATATTGTCAGAATACGAGAATATAAGAAGAAATCAAGGTGAGACGGTACAAGATTACTGCACCCATTTCAATAACCTGTACAATGCAATTCTATCCGAAATCAAACCTCCACAGGGCCTGGCATTGATAAAAATCCCTGATGGCTTTGATGTCGATATGTCATACCAACTAAGAGAAAGAAATTCTACCACCCTGGCAGACCTGAAGAAAAGTACTATAAGTGTGGAGGCCAATTTGTTGGAAAAAAGGGCACATCAGAGGTCAGAGAGGAGAGTCACAATCAAAGAAGAAACTTCCACATCGACCTCATAATCCAAATTGGATTCTTTGGCCAAAGAAGTGGAAAGAATGATGGAAATACTTACTGTATCGGACAAAAATCCTCCAAGAGAAAATCCACCAGCTCCTCAGGTTCGGAACCCTAATTTTAGGAGAAACCCTCCTCAAATCAAACAAAGAGATCCTAGGGATCAAAGAGAGAAGAGGGGTCCAGATAAGCAGATCAGACCTCCTCTACAAGAAAATTATGTTGATGAAGGGGAGGAAGTAATCAAGGAATTGGAGGATACTCACATTAATCTCATGGGCATTCACGAAAACGAAGATATCTTCCTTACCCAAGAAGAGCAAGAACTTTTTCTTCTCAATCAAACCAAAGTAAGTGAAGAAGCTGAAGATGAAAAACAACAGGCATTTGAAAATTCCATTTTGGAGGTACACCGAAAGTATAATCTGCGGAGTAAAAAGACAAAAGGAAGTTCCCTGAAAAAGGTGACTGAAACAAAGAAGATAGTTGAAACCAAGAAGACCTCTGAGCCAACTGCTGAGGAGATTCCTGAGAAGAACACTGTCGAAGCCCCCGCGAAGAAAAACCTTACTATTCTGAAAAGATCATCACAGCTCGAGGTTTCACCTGTTAATCTACCAAGTACTTCTAGACAAAATAATATGGTGGACAAACCAGAATTGATGAGCCAAGGCAGAGCTCCTACACCTTTCATCCTGGAGGGGGAATTGGCCAAAGTAAAAATTCCCATCCCACTTACCAAGTTGATGAACAAAGACATTTATCATTCACAGGTGATTAAAGAACTGACCATTGAACCTGACATAGGCACGAAGGCCTTAACCATTGGATCAGAAAATCATTCAAACACTGTGAACCTTACTGATGATCAGCCCGAACTTCTTTTCAGACCTGAAGTAGATGGTCGAGATGATACTCATGAGGTCGCTCCTTTTTACATCAGTCTAAACATACATGACCTGATCTTTCATAACGCTATGTTGGATTCAGGTGCTTCCCACAATCTGATGCCCAAAGCATTAATGGAGAAACTAGGACTGGAGGTCACCAGACCGTACAAGGACTTACACTCATTTGACTCCAATAAATTTAGATGTATTGCTTTGATAAAGGACCTATGCATCACCTTGGTTCAGATCCCTGTGAAGAGAATGGTAATGGATGTGGTGGTTGCAGACATCCCACCGAAGTATGGAATGTTGCTATCCCGGTCTTGGGTGGCTAAGTTGAAAGGAACCCTGTAGCTAGATATGTATTATGCCACTATCCCAGTTTTCGGGCAACAAAGAAGGCTATACAGAGAAACATTGATGAAGTACATGGTCAGTAGCTAAGAAAAACCGCACAACTATCCCCTCTAATCTGCACATTCCGATCTGGATTCTTTTATCTTATACAATGATGGTGACACGAGAGAACAAGATACTCAGCTGGTGGAAGATACATATAGCCAGTACGAAGGCCAAGAAATCATTGAGGTAGCAAGGATGAAGAACGTGATAACTGAAGAGTTACTCGCCAATTTATGGAGCATGGATTTTGATGGAGCAGTGAGTAAAGAAGGAGCTGGAGCAGGAGTCTGGCTACATAATCACAGAAACAGGTATTCAGAAAACCATTCTTACAAATTAAATTTCCAATGCACTAACAATATAGCCAAGTATGAAGCCTTGATGCTCAGACTGAAGCTTCTGAAGAGAGTTGGTGCTAAACAGATTATGGTAAGAGGTGATTCTGAGTTGATAATCAAGCAAATCAAAGGTGAGTACTCTGCGAAACACCCACGTCTTAGAGCTTATAGGAATGTTGTTCTTGATGCCCTTAGATGTTTCACTGAAGTTGACTTGCAAGTAATGCCGAGGGGACAGAACATTCTGGAAGATGGATTGGCTACGTCAGCAACCACCTGTAAGATTCATTTCTGCTCGACTCGTCCATACACTATTGAGGTGAAATGTAGACCAACCGTCCCCAACAATATCAGGTACTGGCAAGTGTTTGGTAATGATGATCAAATCGAAGACTTTCTATAGTGTAAAAACGATTTTGAATGTACAAATATATATTTAGATAACGAAGATGAAAATGTAAATAGTTCTGAGTTTGAAATTGATAGTGTAAATCGCGTAGATTCGAGAGAATTAGGCGATGATGAATTGGATGTTGATATTTTACAGTTGAAAAGCAATGTTTTGCCTAAAGGTCTAGTTCCTTTAGAGGACTTGTTTGATTTTAACGACGTAGCCAAAAAAACAAAAATCGAAGCCCGTGGACAAGAGGTAGAAGACTGTAATATAGGGACTGAAGAAAAACCCAGGATAGTCAAACTGTCTAAATCATTACCCCCAGAGAAAAAACTCAAATACATTGAGTTGTTCAAAGAATATTCAGATGTCTTTGCCTGGGGCTATGAAGATTTGAAAGCCTATGATACCATCATCATACAACACAGGATTCCAATAAAAGAAGACCAAAAACCGTTTAGGAAGAAACTTAGGAGGATAAATCCCAAGTTGCTCCCTCTGATAGAAAAGGAAATCAAAAAAATGTATGATGCCAAATCATAGTTCCGTTGCGTTTTTCCAAATGGGTCTCTAATTTGGTCCCTACACGTAAGAAAACCGGGGAAATCAGACTCTGCATAGATTTTCGAAATATGAATAAAGTCTCCCTGAAGGATAATTACCCCTTGCCAAAAATGGACCATATCCTGTAAAGGGTGGTTTGGTCCAGTCGAATTTCTCTGCTGGACGGTTTCTCAGGTTACAATCAGGTCCTAGTTCACTCGAATGACCAAGACAAAACCGCTTTCACCACCCCATGGGGCACTTTCATGTATGTGAAAATGCCTTTTGATCTGATGAATGCAGGAGCCACTTTCTAGAGGGCGATGGATATTGCTTTCATGGAAGAATTGGGTAAGTTTATTGTCGTCTATCTAGATGATGTAATTTTATTTTCCCGATCTGATGACAAACACCTGCGACACCTCAAACGAGTCTTCGAGAAATGTAGAAGGTTTGGGATTTATTTAAATCCTAAGAAGAGCCTTTTCGGGTTAGAGGAAGGAAAACTGCTAGGAAACATCATCTCCAAAGATGGAATCAAAATAGACCCCAGCATAATCGAGGCCATACAAAAATTAGAACACCCAAGAAACCTCAAAGAACTACATTCTTTTATCGGGAGAATAAACTTTCTACGAAGATTCATTCCCAATCTGGAAGAACTCCTTAGAAACATCACAAATATGCTAAAAAAGGATGTAAAAATAAAATGGGACTCCGAGTCTAGACAGTCTTTCGAACAAGTCAAACGAGCACTCATAGAAGCCCCTATTTTGATCAGTCCTGATTTTACTAAGGATTTCTATCTCTTTTCTTTCGCTTCCGAACATACTATAGCAGCGGTGTTACTGCAAAAGAACAGTGAAGGGTATGAACAACCCATAGCTTTATTTAGAAAATAATTAAGAGATGTTGCTCTGAATTACAAGATAATGGAGAAACAAGCTTTCGCTTTGGTAAAATCCATAAAAGACTTTAGAGTCTACATTCTTCATTCCCACACCATAGCATATGTTCCGAACATGGTAGTAAAAGACATTTTGACACAGGACAACCCTGATGGAAGAAGGGGAAAATGGATTGTTGTTATTTTCTGAATACGATATAGAGATTAAGCCTACAAAACTAATTAAGGGTCAAGGCCTAGCAAAATTAATGGCTGAATCGAACTTCCATGCTCTTGACATTAATTTTTTAGATGTGGCAGATGAACAGGGAGAGATGGCGACTCCAAGTGTGAGAGAGGTATTTCTCAACTCTCCATGGTATGCAGACCGTATATTCGTTTTGCAAAATCTACAAGCTCCCCCTGGTTTGACTAAGACTAAAGCTAGATTTTTAAAGTTGAAAGCCTTAAAATTCTGTATTCTAGAAGGCAATTTGTATTGGAAACATCCTGGAGGCATTCTGTTAAATTTTTTATTAAAAGATGAAGTTGATAAAGTGTTACAAGAGTTTCATGCAGGAGAATGTGGTGTCCATCTGAATTGGAAGGTCACAGCCAACAAAATACTCAGAGATGGATTCTATTGGCCTACCCTGTTTGTCGATGTGCATCAAAAGGTAACTGCATGTCATCAATGTCAATTGTTTGAAGGCAAAAGGAAATTCCTCCCTCTACCTCTTAAACCGATCTCAGTTGAGGCCCCTTTCCAGCAATGGGGACTCGACTTCATTGGAGAAATACACCCCCCGTCTTCAGGCCAACACAGGTGGATTCTCACTGCCACCGATTATTTTACCAAATGGATCGAATCAGTACCGAGCAGGCAAGCCACTGACTCTATTATTATCAAATTCCTTGAAAATAATATTTTGTCTCACTTTGGATGTCCTAGAAAGATTATAACTGATAATACAGTTGCTTTTCGATCAAAGAAGCTCATAGATTTCTGCAACCAGTATCACATTGGTTTAGGGCATTCCATAGCCTACTACCCTCAGGGGAATGGGCTGGTGGAATCTTCAAACAAAACCTTGGTAAATATCATCAAGAAAACATTGCAGGAAAAACAAGAAATCATGGCACAACAAGTTGGTTTTCGCTTTGAGGGCTAACAGGCTAACTACCAAAAGGTCAATTGGTATGTCACCATACCAACTGGTCTATGGTACAGAGGCAGTTTTCCCCACTTCTTTAGGATTCCATGTCATGAAGTTGCTTCAAGAGGTACAAGATGAGCCAAATGACTCACAGAGAAGGATCAACCAGATGATCCATTTGCAGCAGTCTAGGGAGGACGTTTTCAACAAGACTCAGGTAATCCAAGAAAATCTTTGACAAACGAACCAAGGAAGATGATTTTGAGCTAGGAGATTTGGTGCTGAGATGGGATGCCAGAAATGAAGACAAGGGAAAGCATGGAAAGTTTGACAGTCTGTGGACAGGACCATACATGATCCAATCTTTCAGAGGAAACAATGCTTTCTTGCTAAACAACGCTAATGGGACAGATCTGCCAAGAGCACCTGTGAATGGCAGAATGTTGAAACATTATGTGCCACCTCAGTAGAAGATTCGAGTTTTCACTCTCCATTGTACATACCATTTTTGTTTTTATTTTTTCACCTGCATTTTCTGAGTGAAGAAACATTAGCTAGTTGGTTGAAGCTCGAAGAGAAGGCCCTAAGCTGCTGAACATTGTTCTTCCAATTTTTGAGAATAAAAACCAACAAAGGCTACTAGGCAGAAATTTTCAGAATGACAGGAACCAAGATTCTTGGCACTTCACAGGGCAAGTACCATCCCCAGGTGGAGCCGTTGTTATCACCCTATAAATTATAGGATCAACTGGTGACTGGGATATTATCTATCTCTAGTGTTTTTGTTGACAAATGATTTTTCATTCTGCAACTAATTTGAAAAGAAAAGAAAAAGAAAAAGAAAGGAAAAGAAAAAGAAAAAAGAAAAGAAAAGAAAAAGAAAAAAGAAAAGAAAAGAAAAGAAAAAAGAAAGAAAGAAAAAGAGGGCATAAAAGAATTGAAATAAAGGCCCCATGCAATAATAGTCACTTGTTCCATACCTTTCAAGCATGGCCAAGTTCTTTTTAAATTTGATGTTGATAGGGTAGTGAATGAATTTGGCTAAACAGCTTAATCTTAGCCAAAGTATCTAGGTTAGATTAGTGAATAAATCTAGCCAGACTGTCTAATCTTGGTCAGATAGCCCCAGGGTAGAGTAAATTTTTAACCCAACAGTTTAATCTGGGTTAATTGTCATAGGAAGATAGGTTAGTATGTAGGCTAATTGCTTAATTGTTTCATTCCAATAAAACCAGCTTGATGTAAAATGTTGCACCATGTTTCAAATGCTTAAAAGATAGTTTGGTCAAAGCCCCATGGTGGTGTCTACTTGAAAAGTTTGGGGAAAAACCCATAAAAATGCATTTATCCTAAGTTTTTCCCAGTGCATGTGTTCTCCGCTCCCCATTTATGATCCCTACACATATCGACGATCATGATCGAGGCACCCAGATCTACGATGTACAGAGCATTCTGGACCCCCCCAATCGTTCTGCTTTTAACCGGGGGGGTCCAGAATCATTGATAACATTTGCGCGAATATGGACGGCCCTGGGCTGAGCGCTTAAATCAATGGTCAATATTGGATTCCGGACCCCCCCGTCCGTTCTGCCTTTAATGGAAGGGGGTTCCGAAATGAGTGATAAAAGGCGTGCTAAGATCTGCGGCCAGGAAACGAGCGCGCTAATCAATGGCCCAAAATGGTTTTCGGACCCCCCCGGATGATTTGCTTTTAACCGGGGGGGGGGGGGTCCGGAATGGTTATCTCCCTCTGGAGAGCCCCTTGTCATACGTGGCGTCGATCTATTGCCTCGAGTCCCGTCACCATCTGCTATCTGACAGACCCCCGTCACTTATGGACGTCACCTTCCACTTCTTCCCGAGTTAGTCACATCCCATAAATGTTGTCAATCCACTCCCCCCTTTTCACTCATGGAAAGCCCCTTATTGCAACTTTTACCTCCAATCCCTAGCCGCCATGTCACCCATACGTATCTTTTAGCCACCGTCACCTGCCATCTCACCCTCATAGTGATCCGTTGGCCATTTATTACTGGATAACATACCCGTTATCTAGCTGACCTATCTCCCGCGCTCAACCGACCCCAGTTTTAAATAAAACTACCGTTATTCCCCTTACATTCGCTATTCACACATCGCACTAGAGGAATTCACCTTTTACTCCTCCGTTACATTCTGTCTCCCTCATCCACTGTCAGTCTCCCCCACTAACATTGTGTTTATTGCAGGTATTGTTGCAGAAATGGCGCCAAATCCCAGACAAGTAGAAGGAGAGGAGAATACGTTCCTCCCGCCTCCTGTCGACCTGGACAAGATCCCGTTGGTCGACAAAGATAGATTAATCGCAGATACCAAATGCGAATTCGATTTCTCAAACCTCCAGTCATGGATCAGGGAAGTTTTCCTGGACCAGAGTGATGAAATTGGACTCTGGGAGTCAAATTTACCTCTCTACCTCTTTCCCCAGATCCACCATTTTCCCGAGTTCACGCTTAAGTGTCAAGCTCATTATATCCCCGAAAAAAGAGCCATCATCTCCTCGTCCGGAGAAATCCTCTTCCTAATCACGCCCGAGTCCATAGACCATATGATGCAAATTCCTCGTGTCGACTCTGTGTCTCCTTTCAACCTGGAAATCCTTACAGAGTTGTATCAGAAGATGAATTTTCCCCAAAGAGCTCAAATATTCAAGCTTTTCCTTCCCACCTCTGCTCAATTCCCTTCCACAAATCCCCCTTACCTGTCGTCCATGTTCTCCACTAAAGGAAACCAGGTCATTTCTTCCCTTTGTGCCTTGCTAGGGTACTATTCCGACCAGTGGGTAGATGAGCCCATTCTGGGTTTTCTATCCATTTTCTCCACTGATGAAAAGCCCACCACCCAGTTTGATTTCATCACCTTCTTGGCAGACAATATTCACGAACAATTCGTGAATTTTGGCATGGAAGGCATGTTCAGATATTCATCAATATTAGCCTACTAGTTCGTCTTTTTCCAGGTGGATAAGTTTGCATTTTCCATGCAAAAGATGGATGCAGATGGTAGACCTCAAGCAGTCACAGCATGGACCTCCTTGCTAAAACACAACTCCACAGAGTATAGCTTCAAGGCATTGATCGATCTGTTTTACCACCCTATGGTAAGCATGCTAGGTGGCAGGCCCAAGCCTCGAATAAATGATGAAGTTCAGAGGATTCTGCACCTCTCGGACAACACAAAGACCGAGGATTGGTACCTGTATCAAAACCATACCGAGATCAGAGTATACGAGTGTGAGTTGGCACCCTATAAGTTTCCCTAGTATGTGTCGGTCAGAATCTTTTCTTTAGAGTATATAAGAGAGATCATGAATTCAGATGATATCCATTTTGTATCTTTGAAGAAAAAGCAACAACTTAGAATCAAGGGGCAGATTGGCTCCTTCATCTGCAATAGTCGTGGCACCGGGGAAGAAGCGAACCAGATGCTGAGAGAGATGAAGTTTTTCTTAAGCTTCCCATGGAATTATGATCCACATGGGATCATTTCAGAGATGAGGGTGAAGAACAAAAATATCCCTTATGTTCATGTGTCCAAGCCTGAAATTGAAAAATTTGTGAATCAGACAGCCTGGGAGCCCAACACATTGATTGAAGTGGAACAGCAGGCTCCCCCAACCACTATGCCACCAACGACTATGCCACAGGTCCCAAAAGAGAAGTGGTCGAGGTAGGATTTATCTCCACCTGTCACTGAGGTATCTTCCGGGGAGTTCCAGCTGCACACTAAGAGGCCTAAGACTTCGTCAGTCCCTGGCCCGACAAGGGGAAAAGAAGCCCCGCCTACCATAGTGACCAAGTTGGTTATTCCTCCCTTCGGTTCGAGCCTATATAAGGACATTACCCATGCAATACCGAAGAAATCCACAGACTCCCCGTTGGACACTCAGCCAGGCAAGACTAGGCCCAAGTTGAGCATCTTCGAGAAGTACGAGTTGATCAAGAAAAAGAACCAGACCCTTACCAACAGTACTTGCACTCATTTTTGGAAGAAGACGTCGACTGCATAGCATCATCTTCTGTCTGCATTTGACACAGAAAAAGGCAGAATGCACATGGCCTTTCTCCAAGCACAGGTACCAGATCCCAAGGTAATCACCGACTATAAGAGTGCCACCTTCGAATTCCAGACAAAGGACGTGCACCCAGCCAATCAGATAGATCTGCACAAGCAGACTGGAGAAATGGTTTTCTATACATTGGCGCATGCTTCCTCTTCTGCAGCCAAATTGCATGTGTCCCTGAACAATGTTCAAACATAGCTCAAAATGGAGAATATTTCATCATTTGCAAAGGACAATAGGATCAAAACTTTGGAGGAGATAGTCCTCAAGATCGGTTATGATCCTTCGAACATCAAAGCAGCAGAGGAAATGATAAATAAGAACACTGATATAGCATCCTTGAGAAAACAACTGAAGCTCCCACCCAAAGAAGACTCACAGGAGAAGGAGATAGCACTAAAAGAAGGCGAGAATGATGAGATGCTAAAGCTGCTCATGGAGCAGAACGCACAGCTCAAAGAAATGGAAGCCGAGATGGAGAAACTACTAAAGGAAAAGGAGCAGCTGAAGCTAATGGAATTCATTCCATTGAGTTTTATCCCAATTGCAGGAGTAAGAACAACATCAGTGACAGCAGCCACATCCACGACTCCATCGACATCTCAAGAGAAGACAGTCGATCTGGTTGATTCCATGGAAAGGATGAACCTGCAGGAGACAGAGATCAGCAAGCTTAAAAAGGAGATTGAGAACCTGCAAGAACTCAAATATTCTTTCCAAACCAGCCTATCCAAAGAAAAGCAGGTAACATAGAAGCTCAAGTAGGAGTTACAGCAGCTCTGGAAGAAGACAGTGGCAGGCAAGACATTGGCCGAAGTAAAAGAGAGTGTATGGATAGACAACACTAAGTCCATGAATGAAATATGTCCAATGATCTAGATCATGTTTGAGAAAAACGAATTGGTCCAGAGGAGCAAACATGCCATCGAGAAGATCAGAGTAGAATTGGGGGAGATGCCAACACAGGCGAATGATATCATCAAGTTCCTCAATTCTAAGACCAGAGAAGAGCTAGAAGAGCTGAAGATTGAAGACAGAACAGAGACCAGCCTTGAGGTCAAAAGAGTTTTTACCAAGAGAGTACTAATGCTTCAGCTGGAAGAAAAGGTTCAGACCATGGACCTAGGGGTACAAATATTCTTCAGCAAGATTGAAGCTCTCCAGAAGAAAGGTCTCCCGGGTCTGAAGGGTATTAATGATAAACTAATGACACTCCCAGATTACAAAAAGAGATTGGTTGAGGTGTCCAAGGACAGTTCAAAGTTTGCAGTCATACAAGGGAGCATCACCGGCAAAGCATTCCTAGATGCTCTTCAGTGGGACATCAGTATCCAACACGAGATCCAATACATATTCCTCACCAAGCCTACATTTTCCAAATATACAGAAATGGATGAAGTGTATCGAAGACTGCTCAAAGTCAATGTGCCTAGTCATCTCAGATGGGAGGAACTCTATGATATGATCGATTAGCAGATGAGTTGTCCAGGTCAATTCATATTTCCAGTAAGATGAGGTTGTGCAAAGGCTTCATCAACGGTCTACCCAGAAATCAGCGTGCAGTTACACTGAGTCATCAAGCAGTTCCTAGATTTAGGAAATTTGTTAAATTAGTTAGGCTAAAAATAGATTTAGCACGTCCTAGTCATTTATGATAGGACCGTTTGTAATTTGAGTTATAAATACTTCACCTTTCGAATTATTGGGGGTTGTTGATCTTCACACCCTGACGGTATCAGACTGTAATATTTTTGAAGAGATCTTCCATTAATAAAAAGGAGGCACTTTTACAGGATTCTTGCGTGTATTCACTGGTGATGTTTACTCTCTAAGTTGAATGTTACTCTTGCTTTGTGATCATATTTTTTTCTGAAACTAATCTTTAAGAGTAACGAATGTTGTAGGATTTATCTTGTATACCCTGTTTCTGACTCGAAATATTTTAGTGTTTATCTTCTGGTGTTTTCAATTAAGAAATTCTTAACTTCTTCTTAGTTGAAATTATCTTTCTCATCTTTTCTTTTGTCCATCATTTAAGCTACTAAAAGATCCAGTGAGTATATTATCTCGCCCTGTAGAAGTCTTCTTTCACCTTTCTGGTTTGTATCTCATATTTATTAAAACACAGACCCCATAGCCCAATGGATGTGTAGATTGTCTCAACCAATTCAAAAAACACTTTTACAACAAAAATGACCTATTTCTTTACCTAGCCTAATATCTAAAATTGGAAACATAGCTAAATCATATAGAGAGATCCCTCTCTGAAGTTGGAAGGGCTAGATCCCAACTTCAAAAGTGGTTGGATAAATTTACCTTTGTAGATTTCTTTTGTTTTCAACCTCTAGGAAATTTACCAAGTGCTAACAAGGGGTTCCTAGGCCCAAATTGTCATGTCTTTTGTTTGAGCTTCTGCACAATTTTGATGGCATATCGGTAGGCCGCGCCCAAGGATGAAATGTCCATAAATTCCATTTTGGTATGGATGTATCTATGCAGAGCACCGCAATACTTGAGCACCATATGTCGCTCTGAATATTTGATACCCATCTTAGTGTGCAAGGTATGGAAGATATTTGTGAAATATGGCACTACTTGGTCTCTTTCTTGCTGCAGTGTGGTCCATTTGGTATACAAGTCGTCATAACTTCCGACAGGGTAGTATTGTTCATTAATAGAATCCCTGAAGGATTCATAGGTGTTCGTGACTATAAATAATGAGGGTTCCTCTCTTTCCTTTTGCTCACAGAAAGTTTCCCACCAATCTTTGACATGGGGAATGGCTTTGAGGAGCACAAAAGTAATATTTTCTCTATTTGAAAAGTTATGGACAAAAAAATACCCTTCTAGTAGATTCAACCACTTGTCTACAACATATGCATCTATCTAACCTTCAAATATAGGAATATCGAAGTTTATTTGTACCTTGAAGGGGGTAGTTCCTCCTCTCAAAGAAGATGCATGGCCTTTTGGTAGTCGTCGCAGGATTTGCGCAAAACTATCCATCATCTCGTTCCTCTATTGCATGAGGGCTTCCTCAAGAAACATTTTGAAAGGATATCATGTCCCATCATATTTCTTTTCTCCTTCCATGAGAGTTTGCTTGGGCGTGCAATATCTTTTGTCCTCAAGAGAAACAAGCTCGAGACCCAACTCTTTGTACTCCAACCTCGTTGGGGAAATGAATTAAGAAGATAAGGAGAAGACCTCTCTGGTACCACTGATCTGGATTTTATGACCAGAATGAAAAGACTAGAGATTATTAACAGGTTCTTAACAAAAAATAACAGAGATACATTCAAACTGGTTTTCTATTCAATAAGGAAATAAGATGAAACTATAAAATGTAGCGGAAAACAAGCTTGTTGGAATGGTGGCGGCTTATCTCTGAGAAGAGATGTGACCATTGTGTTCATTCATAAGAAGATGATTACAATGAGGCTCTGAGGGAAATTTTACAATAAATAGGAATGAAAAAAACCCTAGACATCCAAAAACCTAACCCTAGGAGATGAAGCGCCAAAAGTTATGTGGGCCCCATTTGGGTAAGTTAGTACATCAACTTCCCGAGGTCGTAACGTTTGCATACGATCTATGTTTTAGGCGCAGGATAGCCCGTTGGAAAGGTATTGTTGAGGAGATTCATTTTGGGGAAACATAAAAGGAGCTTACATGTTGCTCCTCATTTTCCCAAAAAACTACGGTTAGGGCCTCAAAACGGTTCTGGAAGTTTCAAGACCCGAAAAACTGCTAAAAATAGTAAATTACCAAAATTGCCAGAAAACTGTTTTGAGCTAGTTGGAAAAGATGGGTGGCCATTGATATCCACTTGGATCATTAAACAACTCTGGTGCTCCTAAATTCCTCCAACATTTCAGAAATGTGTTGGCTCTGTGCACTCTTTTCACTCGCTCAAAGCACTCCTTTTTTAGCCTTTCCTTCGAAGTGTTCAGAAACTCTAAAGTATCTATCCTTCCTGTCTACCAGAGTGTTTAGTAACTCTGTGGGTGTCTCCCTATGAAAATTTTGTCTCTTTGAACTCAAAAAAAAGTTCTTCTTGTGCACACTTGCACCTGCTCAATGCCCACCTAGCAGAGCTCTAAGAGTATTCATCAACTCTGGTTGTCCTTTCTCTAGCACAGACTTTCCCCTCCAAGGTGTTCAGTAACCTTAAGGCTCCTCTTTGAGTCTATAAACTATTCCGGTGTGCCCTCCTGGCATGTTCTCCTATGAATTCTGTTTGAAATTCAGATGTGCACTCCTTGCGCTACCTCAAAGAGTTCTCAATACTCTATCGTGCACTCCTTGCACTTATCCCAAAAGAACCTAGAATAACCCAACAAACTCACAGACATATAGTGAATTCTATATTCCTCTTGCATATGAAACCTATCACATACATCTACATCATACACTCATAAACATACATAGATAATCATTCATAAAACACATAAACACACAGAAAACTCATAGGCAGGAAAAACTGCTCTCTTTGTATTAATATGAATGTTTGTTTACAATATGTGCAGGCTCATACTACAACAGAGTCTCGGTTCTTCTCTCCTTGTCTTACAATGATTTTCTATCAACTTTCAGCAGCCTCTTCTGGGCATACAATACAATTATTTATACAATAGGGGTTCCTCGAGCCTTCCCTCCAAACTACACTAGTGGTATCTAATCACCATTTACAACACCTATCTACTGAGGCGGATTACATTGAATGAAAAATCTAGTCCGAATTGAATCTAGATCAGCCTACAGCTAGCCATTAAAGGTGAATCTAACTACTACCTATATAAAGGCATCAACTCGGCTCTTCCATCCTTACAACGTTTAATTGCATTTAATTACAATGAATTTTAAAATTTAAGGGGAAAATGAGAGGGTTGGCGCCTCTCCCCTTCTTAAATGTTCTTGGTTGTGCTGAATAGTTGGAACTTTGTTGAGGTGGAGTGATGCTCCTATATCATACTCCATTGTTGGTAAAATCATGATCTCCTTCTCATAAGCTCCTATGTAGTGTTGTTGAAATCCCCCTGGATCCCAAACTTCTATGTGGAGTTGTCCACCTGCTCCTTTGATATGTTGTTTTTGCTTCCCTATTGTTGTGGTAGGCTTTCTTTTGATCAACTTCTCCTTGCTGAAAGATTCATGTGTTGATCCCAACATCAGCTCTCTAATATCCTCTATCACCTCTCCCAGTTTCTCTGTTGGTTGGATCCTTATTTACAGAATGCTCTACTACATCTCCTCATGTTGAGTAAAGGGAAGATCAACCTGATCTCCCATGTTGTCTTTATCTCCTGTGTCCTTAACTTGTCACTTCCATGCAGACTCAAATTCTATAGTATCCTCACTAAACTTCTATTTAGCTATATCCTCTAACAGATTAACTTATGTCATCTCCTCTTGTGTTGGTTCAACTCCATCTTCCTCCAGTTTCTCCTCAAGTTGTCATTCTGCTCCATCTGGAATGATTGTCTCTTGGCAGCCATCTTCTAGTTATAGATTTCTCAACCAATTCTATAGAATCTTCAATGCCTTCTCCCAAGAAGTGAGCATATTAACAATATGCTCCTCTTCTTTGTTGGGGCAGAATTCAGTATCTCCTCCTTCTCCTTCATGACAGTCACAATTGGTTGTCCTTTTGTTGCATCTACAACACATATGCTAGACTCTGCTTGGCTAGTTGGAAGGAATATTTTGATTCCCCCAACGATCAGAATGCTCCTCTGATCCTCCTCCATTAGCACTCATGGATGATCTGAACTCACCTCTAAGCTCTTGATACTTTCAGATAGTCTCCTCTCCTCTCCCTTTCCCACCTAGCAATTTGGGACTTTACCTCTACCCTCCTGGAAGTCTATGAGATCAATTGATCTCTTCTCCTCCTCCTCACTAAGGGTTTCTCCAGTGTCTGGTTCACATATGTAAACCATTTCCTCCTCTATGTTATTGAGGTTTTTAACTTGCCTTAGCCACTTCCTCAATATATGTGGTTGCCTCTTGGAAACCAACTGTTAGATAGGAAACTTATCCCTCTACTTCATGGGCCACTCATACCTCCAGCATACCTTTGATTATTGTTGCATCTTCATCGTTATCTTGTCGAGATTTTCTCTTATTTATTTGAGCTCTTTGTCCATCTCTACTTTTCTTTTCTGTTGGCAGTCCTTGCCTCGACCATGCTTATGGCCTTTAGTAGCCATTTTTCTCCTCTACCTTCCCTTCTAGAAAGTGTGTGGATTACCCTACAACTAAGAGCTTCCCCAACTTTTCCTTCTACATGTTAAATAAAAAACAGGCTCTAATACCACTTAATGCAGACCCCCTCTCTCTCCTCGGGGCTTCCTAACCTCTCGGTCTAGGATCCTTCAAAAGACTGAGTGAATTATCTCTCCAAGCCCCCTGCTAGAAAAAAAACCAAGTTACACATGCTCATTTTCTCCTAAGGCATAGGTTCTATGTAACCTGCGGGCCCTTTTCCTAGTGCTCTTGGAAATTTTAAATTGGCAGGTGCTAGCTCCTTCCGCTAGGCCCCTCTCCTCATATGACCTCGGGCTGTGACCTGGGGCTAAACCTTGAAAGGGACTTCAGACTTTGGGCTTCAACCTTTGGGAGTTTTTTCTCCTCCTACCTTTGTTCCTCCTAAATAGTGAACCAGTAAAGCGTTGATCAAAAGCCACGTGTCATGTTCCAATGGACGACCAAGATTGCATTGGCTCCCGACTCTTAAGGAATTCTCCACCCAAACTTACCTTTTTCCTTCCAAAGTGATATTCCTTCGGTTCTTTGGATCTGCTACCACCATCCCCTGGAGATCAATGGCCAGGATCTATTTTGGACTTCGGGCTTTGGGGATTTTTGAAGCACAACACCTCAAATCCTCTTGGGTGGCTCCCCTCTGAAGTTCACCATATGTCGCCACCTATCCCTTTGAACTATGGATGGTCCCAATATTCTTCAGGACTTCGACTACCCCACTCTCCTGTGCAATTTAAAAGGGGTTAAATCCAATGCTACTCACCTGGATCAGATGATTGTCGATCCACACACCCAGATCCGATGGATGGGATCTGGTCTCCTCCTCTACATGATTTTTTTTGTCTGAACGTAGATCTAATGGTCCAGGTCTCTCCCCATAGCTGATCTGATGGTTGTCGCAGCTCCTCCCTCCTAATCTTTAGCATTCTCCTGAATTGGAAGAATTTTCAAGTATCCAAAGGTTGCGGCCATTGATCCTCATATTCCGAGCCTGAATGCTTGGGTCTCGACTTGGTTTTCCTCCTGATATTTTGATCTTGAATCAAATCACTCCTGTGCACTCCTTCCATTGACTCTCCTGAGATTGTATGTGGCTCAGACCCCGAAGGGTCTCGGCCTTCTGCTCCTCTCTGCTGAGATTTTTTGTGCAAAGGCACTATCCCCCCTAAGATTTTGAATTGGCTCAAATATTTAAGGGTCTCGGCCCTTGTTTTCTCCTTCATAGGAAGTATTGTGCCCTCCTCACACCTTCTTCTCAATGCACACTTGTAGAGCCTCTCCTCTAGACTATTCAACAACTTTGGTGTTCCTCAATTCCTCCAACACTTAAGAAAGGTGTTGGCTATGTGCACTCTTTGCACTCGCTCAAAGTACACCTTGTTGACCCTTTCATTAAGAGTGTTCAGAAACTCTGAAGTATCTCTCTTGCATGTCTACCATAGTGTTTAGTAACTTTGTGGGTGTCTCCCTCTGATACTTTTCTCTCTTTGAAATCAAAACAAATTTCTTCTTATTTAGACTTGCACCTGCTTAATGCCCACCTGGCAGAGCTCTCAGAGTATTCAACAACTTTGTTTGTGCTTTCTCTGGCACAAACTTTCCCCTCTAAGGTGTTCAATAACCTTGAGGCTCCTCTATGGGTCTGTAAACTATTATGGTGTCCCCTCCTGGCACATTCTCCTCTGAATTTGATTTGAAATTCTGATGCACACTCCTTGCACTGGCTCACGGAGTTCTCAATACTTTGTCATGCACTCCTTGCACTTAGCCCAAAAGAACCCAGAATAACCCAACAAACTCACAAACATATATTGAAGTCTATCTTCCTCCTACAGATGAAACCTATCACATACATCTAGAGCATACACTCATAAACATACACAAATAATCATTCATAAAACACATAAACAGAGAGAAAATGCATAGGAAGGAAAAAGTTCTCTCTTTGTATTAGTATGAATGTTTGTTTACAATATGTGTAGGCTCAGACGACAACAAATTCTCGGCTCTTCTCTCCTTGGCTTACAATGATTTTCTATCAACTTTCAGCAGCCTCTTCTGGGCATACAATAAAATGATTTATACAAGAGGAGCTCCTCGAGCCTTCCCTCTAAACTACACTAGTTGTGTCTAATCACAATTTACAATGCCTATCTACTGAGGAAGATTACATTAAATGAAAAATATAGTATGAAACAAATCTAGATCGGCCTACAGCTAGCCATTAAAGGTGAATCTAACTATTGCTTGTACAAAGTCATCAACTTAGCTCTTCCTGCCTTACAACATTTAATTGCATTTAATTACAATGAATTTTAAAATTTAATGGAAAACTAAGAGGTTTGGCGCCTCTCCCCTTCTTAAATTTTTTTTGTTGTGTTGAATATCTAGTGCGTTGCTGAGGTGGAGTGATGATTCTACATCAATAGGCTTAGAATTTCATTTGGGATTTACAATTAATAAATTCATTCTTTAATTAATTAATTAAATCCAACAAGGCCTAAAGATTTTTCAAGGTTTAATTATTCTCTCAAGGTTTTCTAGGCCACTTAGATTAATTGACTCAAGTTTTATTTACGCGACATGTCCTTCAAAACGAACTTCGTGCTCCAAGGGTGCCACTTGCCTTTGACTAGTTTTGGTAGTTGTCCAACCCTTGGAGTCAACACTCCATTCAGGAGACCTTGTGAGAGACTAAGGGATTCTAAGGAATAAGGACTCTTCCTTATTGCATTCCCCTTAGAATATTTGTGAGCGACTATCTCAGTCTTCCCTCACAATGACCTCTTGAACTAGGTAATCGTTAACCTACAATTTGAGCCACGACAGAAGTGATAGTAGGTTGTGATAGGGATGTTGCCACACCTCTCCCTCAATATCTAGTTTATGTGCATGGCCCCTTTACTCCTATGTGAATCAGATTAGAAAGAATTTGTTATCCTGCATCCATTAACAAAACAATATCACTGATCCATATACATAATCATACTAAATCAATCATCTGGCACATATGCATAAAATGAAATACTCAAACCAAACACAATCCACTCCCTGACTCAATCCAGTTTCCAAGGAGGTCCATTGATGCCAGTGGCATCCACAATCTAGTACATGTCCTGTACACTCATGTAAACTCATCAATAGCATATGTTAATACATATATATCAAATGACAATAAATCACAACCATCAACATCATCATAAAAATCCATAATTGAAATAAATAACCATGTACTATAACCAGATCACTTGCACGCGAGTGTCCTCAAAGAATAAGTCAATAGCATGTGCTCACAAGAGTGGGAGGTTACAAGAATACTCAAAAAAATTAACCATATTCACATATATTCAATTCAACTGTTGGTATTGAACCACCAAATTATTATACCCACAATATTTGTGAACCTGGTGACCAAACTACCATTCTTCCCATGTCTCTTATCCCTCACTTGGAAACCAAGGTATTAACTTTCATTTCAATTTCACACTAGTACTCAATTCCATAGGTCACAACCAACATGCCTGGTTCTACCAAACTTTGATAACCACTCCACCAACCCTAGAGCCGCTCAAAAATTTATTGAAGTATAATATGAGGGATAACATGCAATACTACACACTCCTATCCATAAGAAAGATCTTGTACACTCAAAGAATGATGTTTTGATGTAATTTATTCCAAATCTAGACCATATAATCATTTCTTCATCTCACTTGGGCGATGTGTTTCCTAATGTGCTTCATCTCTATCAATGTTCTATCAATGTGGGTTTTTAGGAAGGCTTTTTGGTTAGGATCGAACATGCTTCTAGAGTAAGTGATTCATGATTTTAGATTTGAGAAATTTTGATGCCATCTAGGTTGGAAGGTGAGATTTTATGCTCGAATGAATTTGTCCCAAGGAGGAAATGAACAATTATAATTGTTTTATGGAAAATGTTAAGTATTATAGAGAGAATTTTAAATGCAAGTTTCTAGTATATAGCATTGTACATTATAAGTGTGCATATAAGGTGTTTCTTGATGGTCTTTATTACTCACTTAAATTTATTATTTTTTATCATTCTTATGAGGATCATCCAATCACTTTTGTAATAATTTAACCTAAGTAGATCTAAGACAACATCTTATTTTCAATAACCCAATTGACCTCATGTCTTTTGGTTTCAAAAATGGCTAGGGAAAGTCTCTATTAAAAAATTTAAAAAAATGGCTAGGACAAGTCTCAAAAATAAATAAAAATGGCTAGGGCAAGCCGAAAGAACTTATTAGTTAGCCTTTTGAATAAGGGATAGTAATTATGGTGTTAATGTCTCTCATAAATAACATCTACTATAGTAGTTTCATATTTCATCCTAATTGGAACTCCTCTTATGCTTAAATTGAGGAAAAGGATGCACAAGGGTCACTTTTGTGTCTCCTTGGAACATTTTTTTTTTTCCATCCATGTGTTCTTTTTGGTGTAATAATTACATCCTTATTGCATATTACAAGTTTCCTTATTGTGTCTTATTAAAAGGACCCACAAAAGGATGTAAGGGATATGTAATAAGTACGCAAAAAGGAAAGAAAGGAAATATGGATGGAAATTTATTTTGCATCACTCTACCCTTTTTTTTTTTTTTTTGTTAATTTGTGCAGGACCTGCGATTAACCTGTGGCTTGAGAAACCGCGACTCAGGGGCATCTAAGCCGTCAAAATCACCCGGGGATCGCACCCGTCTTGAGCCACACCAACCCTTAACATCGTTGGATTTTTTGTCCCCGCAGGTTTCGAACCGGTGACTTTAACATCACGGAGTGGCTTAACAACACACTCCGTCACCGACTGTCCTACACCTCGGGGACTGCATCACTCTACCCTTGTATATATGGCTTAAAAGAATTTAAATTCACTTTCTTGGCTTCATTTTGAAATTTTGGTGTGGGATTTTTATGTTGGAGCGCTATCTGGATATTGTGGGGACCTACTATCTACATATTGCGGAGATTATTTAGGCCCAATAAAGATATTTTGGGTCCCCTTTTGGATCAAAGGTAAGAATCTTCCATTTTTTTTTCATTTTTTCCCAAATGTTTTTTTCCGAGTTTGTTGTATTAGATCAATTGGGGGAATGTTTTTTCTGGTTAGAGTTTCATATTTTATGGGATTAATTTCATATTTTTAGGTTTTTGGGTGAGTTTTGATATTTTAGGGGTAGATTTGTCATGGATACGGGATTTCCTCTCTCTTCCTTTTTCTCCTCTCTTTCTTCTTCTTCATCTTCTTCTTGTTTCCCCCCTCCTCCTTCATATTTTGTATTTTTCCCCTCCTCCGCTTTCCTCTTCCTTTATTAATCCCCCTCCTCCTCTTTTTTCTTGTTTTTTTTTTCTTATCCTCCTCCTTCCTTATTTATCTTCTCCTCCTCATTCCTTATTATTTATATTCTTCTTTTCCTCCCTCTTATTCCTATTGTTTTCCCCTTCATCCTTCCTATAGTGTATTTTGCAATTATGTACCAAATACACTAGGTGAATATGTTGTAATTATTGGTGCAAACATAAAATAAAAAGTACAAATTGTGTGAGTGAGAAAAGAAAAATCAATTGCATCCCATAACATGAAACCTGTTATTGTACAGTTTGTAGTTTAGGTTATAAGCTAAGGAATAAAGATCAAACTGGCGTAACAGGAACCTTCCCCACCCAATGTCACCTCGATGGGGAGGTTCTTTCTGTTTAGGGAGGTTGACCCAGGGGAGATGTCCCCGATAACTTGGGGTTTAAAGAGGCAGAAGATACAAGGTCAAGTTTTATATTTCCCTCCTCACAGGTTACCACCTAGGTCAAATAGTCCAGCTAATCAACCAATAAATGAAGTGTATGCCCTATTGAAAACACCTTCCTAGAACAAGACAACAGCAATACAATATATATATTTGCAGGCTATAACTCAAAGGGTTAGTACTTCATTGACTATCTAATATTATTCAATAAGCAATGCAATAGACACAAAATGAAGTCAACGTTTTGTTAATTAGCTTATGAAATACCATCAATTCATCAATATCTAAAGAGATGATTAAGCCAACAATAAGTCCAATCAATGATTTACTCAATAAAATCTTCAAATCATCATTTAATTGATTATATCATAATTTTTCTACGCCAAGATGAAATATTCAACTATGATGTCAGCCCTAATTAGGTTAGCTATGTTAGTTAGGGTTTCAAAATTTAAAGGTTTTAAAGGTAGTTTTGTACATTAAAGCTTCAACGTTGGAGATCAAATCAGTGCCTTAGGGTATATGGAGTCAAAAGATAAGGGCACAAGGTATTGAAAGGATGATGACTCAAAGACTAGAAGGTAGGGTTCTATGGTGCTGCAAAGGCAGGGCCCTAGAATCAAAACCCTAGGGGAAAGAGGCTCACTCCGGTGTTGCTTAAGAAAGGCCTCGTGCTCTTTCCTCCTTCTCTAAATCAACTTGGAAAAACGGATAGCCTAAAGAATAAGTCTAAGGGAGAAAGTGTTGCAAAGGCAAGGATTTCAAACCCTAGAAGGTGAAAACCCTAGGTGTAGGGAACCTAGGCCTAGGACGTCTCCTTTTTTCAACTTATAACTTCAATGCTAGCTTAGAAGAAACAAGACAAGTGTAGCAAAGGCTAGGCTCTATCTCTTTCCTTCAATGGCTGAAAAATATTTCTCAACAAGGGGACATGTAACAATAACCTACTTCTGTGCTTGTTACCTAGGGTTTTAAATCAACAATACAATAAGTAAATGCAAGAAATTATACCTACAACCATTCATTTAAGAAGTTTTGCAAGAAAATTTACTTACATGTCATGAAGAAAAGAACAAGCAAACCCTAGTTGTAAACCTTCCTTGAGATAAATGCCATAAATGCCAAAAATATCCTTCCAATAGCAAGTGTGTCTCACTTTAGACAACAAATCTACCCAAGTAGGGCGCAAAAATCAGATCTCACTTGTGTGAGTGAAGTGTGTTATGTCAAAATGAGGGAAAGCATCCTCAATTTATATCATCCAATGACCCTTAATTAAAAATTAGGTCATTAAAACAGCTGGCAAGGCTGATAACTAAAAATCATATTGTTTTACATTAAACTGCTAAAAAAAAACCCTAAATGAGCAGTAAGCAAGACGTCTAGCCCCTTTGAGGGAGACGTTGGCCCTTTTTAGAGAAAATCTCAACACTGGAAGACAAACGTTGGCCCTTCTCTGGGCCTCCAAACTCTGCCACACGTGCCAAAATTCCCTGTAAAGATGCCACACGTTGGAGGTGACGTCAAGGATCTTTGGAGGATGCCTTGGGTCAATAGAGGGACACATTCCACCTGCAGTGGGTCAACCCCCTAGGGATGGGCTCAGCCAAGGTGTCCTGGATGAAAATGTCTTTCTTCTTCTCTCGTGAAAAGGCTTGACCAATCACTGTCCTGTCTCTTCCCCTGATGAGGTCCCAGAAACCATCTGATGGGCTCTTCAGCCCCATGGAGGTCTAAACTAATCATCTCCCCATGTGTACCGGTCCACCTGGTACCTATCTGTCGGGCATGGTCTTGCACATCAAAAAATTCACCCTCCATGGGCTCATTAATCCTCGGGATCATAGCAATGTCAATCATATTTCATCATTAATTTTATCAAATGCATGCATAAAACCCCTAGCATATCATCTAATATCTCAAAGACATTACAATGACCTACTATACAAAGCTGAAGAAAAGGACAAGGTAACCTATTGGGCCAGCATCCATAAGAAAGGGAAAGTTCCAAAAGGATATCATCCAAGCCATGTAATACAAGGTGGTGTGGTTTAAGGATGTCTAGACATAGTGAAGGACAAGGGTGGGTATTATATGTGGGTGCCTTTGTAGGAGGTGATCTGTACCTGTCATGGATGCAATTCTTTCCAATCCCTCTATTGCCTTTATTCTTTCTTTTTATTTCAAGGTCTAACCAGAGGACACTGCCTTGGCATGGTGACCAGATCTGATAATGTTACCCATGAGTACTTTCACAGAGATGATAATTTTGGCTCGTGATGAGACCCCCTTTGCCTTGGCCATGCAACCAAAGGTCACTACCCTGGCATGGTAACCAGATAATGTCAATGTCATAATGATAGGTACCTATAAACGTAATGGGATGGCTCATGATGAGACCCCCCATCCTCTTGGCTAGGTCTTATTTTGTATGTTTTCTTAGGGTCCCTCTTGTTTCTTATTGAGAAGATTTTTATTGCCTTCTTAGAGATCCCTAGGCGAGGCATCTCTAGGTTTTATTTTATGGCTTTTATCTCTTACCAGTTGCTTTTACCCCCTGGGCCTTTAGCCCCTTCTTCCCACAGGATAAAGTGTAACCCCACAAATAGGTCATCCTAATGTCCGGACTAGACAAATGGGATAGATGGATGGAAGATAAGATGTAAAATGATAATATGGTGAGAGCAGACGATGGCTCTTCAAAATCCCCTCTGGCGGCTTAACCAAAACCTATGAATACAAGCTTACTAAGGCACCCCATTAATTCCTCAACCATGGTCAAGCAGGTTAGTGTAAGATCCAAGCAGTCGTCAGAAATGAAAGGAATCCGATGCATATATCTTAAATTTATAATGATCAAACATGACACATACCATGATATCTGGACCAATTGCCTCATGGACCAAGAGTCTTTTTCTGATACAAGTCCAAACCAAAGGTGATGGATGTTGTTGCTGCTAATAGGACAGGTCTGATGAAGAAGAAGAAAGATGGGCCCTCCAGGGCCATGCTCAAGTCAATCTTGCTCTTGGTACTCCATTTCTAGGACCTGTGGGCCTCGAGACATGATCTCCTAGTTATCCCTATAAATCGAGGATAACATCTGGCTCCAACTCGAGGACATGTGCTCACCGTAGAGCGCATGAGAACCTCAACATATTTCGCATAAACCTGCAGACCTGCTCACACTCAAAAAGGGCATTAGCAACAAAGGTGGGGTGGTATTGCCACCCCGCAAATATAATATATGTATATGCAGTAATCATAAATGCGAACAGAATGTGAAATACTTACCTGTACTTACCTATTGGTTGGATGCTTGGTGTAGTCAAATAACCAATGAAGCCGATCCAGTAACGTTCCTTGATACCTGCCTTTTTGCTTCATCATAAACCAGAACAGTGATAAATCAAGCACAAAAATGACATGGGTTAGAGCATATATTATATCATCGGAAGTCATAAAGTCTAACTCATGGAGGTAGGTGGGAGGGATAGAATCCTGCCAAGTGCATCTCGGAGGAAAATACTCAATCCACTTCAAGAAAGGGTCATGCGAAATGCAAAGTTCAGAAAACTGACTCAAAGTGCCTTCAAACTGGCTACCTAGGGCATCCTCATGCTTTGGAGTCAAGGAAGGGATCAACAAAGACCTAGTAGATGACTGGAAAACTACCAAGGGAAAGTTAAAAAACTGGGATGACTAACTCAAACTCATAGCATCCAACCAAACCTTGGATTTTAGGGCTTGCCTAAGAGGAAACTCAACATAAAAAAGGTACTTCCCAACTACACCTTTAATGGAAAAACATGGTAAAGTAATAGCAGGTGGTTGGAGCGAAAAATCATGAGAAACCTTATTTAGGAAAACAATATCCTTACTTGTATCAAAATCTGAGCATAGTGGTGGTTGGAAATCATCTCCATGGAGAGAGTCCAAGTGCTCAGAAGGGTACTCATCAAAAATCTCAAGGTAAGACTAAAAATCATCAGGAGAATAATGTACAAGGTCGTCCTTGGTTTTTTGAAAAGTACGGGTAAAAATCTCATCTCCTTGTTGCCATTGGTCAGAAGTAATCTGTTGTGACAA
>ML776568.1:626665-659662 GCA_009831015.1 Picea engelmannii
TCTAGATGCTTCTTTTTAGTATAAATAGGAGTCGAGGGTATGAGAACCCTAGCTTGGATATTATTGTAATAGAGCGTTGCTCGATTGGAGGTTGCCCCCTCGAAGAGGCCTGTGAACATTGCTATCTGATTCAAGTGTTATTTATGTTGCTATTTCGTGAATCATTTCTGTGTATTGTGAAGATTATGTTGGATATTTTACGGTTATTCTGTTATTTCTAGCATTTCGTTTCTGTACTGCATATTTATTATATTTGGTATCTTGCAACTTTGGTGTTTTCAGCATGCATTATGGTCTCATCCTCAGGGATTACTCCTTCTTCTTCAATTGGAAGGCCTAACTCTTTGATTGCATAGCAAGGGCCATCAACTCCGTTCAAAGCTTTCTTTTCCCCTTCATCTTCTGAATCAAGGAACACAGTATCATCAGATTTCTGAAGTGGAAAGCAACTAACCTCATCTTCACTTTGTTGTACAAGAGAAACAGTTTCTTGGATGACTTCATCAGAGGGAGGAGCACGAGTGGATACTTCATCATCTTTCTTAGGTTCTTACTCCTTAATCACATCCTCATTCTGCTAGTTGAAAAATCGTTCCCTTCTCTCTTGTGGATCTTCAGCAAAGGTTTCAAGGGAAACTAGTTTTATCAAGTTGAGAGTGTCCATAGCATTGGTTTCGGTCAAGAAAATAATTTTTTCAATTTGAATGGCCATGTTGTGAACTTCTACAAGTGTTTTTGGATTCTTCTTATTTAGAAGGAATCTCAAATTTCCTTGAAGTCCATTAGTATAGAGATAAGTGAGGTACTTGTCTTCAGGACGATGGCTTTGAGGAATCTAGTAAAGCAACTTATGGAACCTAGCCCCAAAAACTCTGACAATATTAGGCTCTATTTGGTTTATGCCTTCAAGCCCTTTCAACAATGATTGTATATCTTCTATTTTCATGGCCCACTTTGCAAGGAAAATTTCTTCAAAAAGGTCCATAGAGGGGATGCTGGCAGTTGGAAGATTATCATACCATATTCTATCCCCTCCATGTAGAGAGGTAGAGAAGAGTTTCATCACCAAGTCTTCATCATCGTCGCTGATAGGGAAGTACTGAAAGAACTCCCAAAATTTTCTCATGTGAGACTCAGGACACTCTCCATTGATGCCAACAAATCAAGGGATGAAATCCTTATAGAGAGGAGGCATTTTTCTGGGATATCTCAGGATTTTACTCATGTCCAAAGGCTTGTAGTTCCCTGGATCCCATTGTGAAGTCATAGTTGGCTTCGTCATTAGTGGAGTCGCTAGATAATTTACTTGAAACTATCAAAGAAAAAGGGGAATAACACCCTAGTGGAGTCGCCAGGTAAGCTTGTAAGAAAAGGTCATTAAGGCAAGTCTTACCAAAAATATTTATCGTTGAGGAAGAATGACTCAGTGTTCCCCGGAAAAAGTGCCAAAATGTTATCGCACAATTTGTAGTTTAGGTTATAGGTTAAGGGATAAAGATCAATTCGGCGTAACAGGAACCTTCCCCACCCAATGTCGCCTCGATGGGGAAGTTCTTTTTGTTTAGGGAGGTTGACCCATGGGAGACATCCCTGGAAACCTAGGGTTTGAAGAGGCAGAAGATACAAGGTCAATTTTTAGAGTTCCCTCCTCACAGGTTACCACCTAGGTCAGATAATCCAGCTAATCAACCAATAAATGAAGTGTATGCCCTATTGAAAACACCTGCCTAGAACAAGACAACAACAATACAATATATATATTTGCAAGCTATAACTCAAAGTGTTAGTACTTCATTGACTATATGATATTATTCAATAAACAATGCAATAGATACAAAATGAAGTCAATGTTTTGTTAATTAGCTTATGAAAGACCATCAATTCATCAATATCTAAAGAGATGATTAAGCCAACAATAAGTCCAATCAATTATTTACTCAATAAAAGCTTCAAATCGATATTTTAATTACTTATATCATAATTGTGTTGCGCCAAGATGAAATATTCAACTATGACGTCAGCCTTAATTAGGTTAGCTATGTTAGTTAGGGTTTCAAAATTTAAAAGTTTTAAATGTAGTTTTGTACACTAAAGCTTCAACATTGGAGATCAAATCAGTGCCTTAGGGTATATGGAGTCAAAAGATAAGGGAACAAGGTCTTGAAAGGATGATGACTCAAAGACTAGAAGGTAGGGTTCTATGGTGCTACAAAGGCAGGGTCCTAGAATCAAAACTCTAGGGGAAAGAGGCTCACTCCAGCGTTGCTTAAGCAAGGCCTCGTGCTCTTTCCTCCTTCTCTAAATCAACTTGGAAAAACGGCTAGCCTAAAGAATAATTCTAAGGGAGAAAGTGTTGCAAAGGCAAGGCTTTCAAACCCTAGAAGGTGAAAACCCTAGGTGTAGGGAACCTAGGCCTAGGATGTCTCCTTTTTTCAACTTATAACTTCAACGCTAGCTTAGAAGAAACAAGACAAGTGTAGAAAAGGCTAGGCTCTATCTCTTTCCTTYAATGGCTGAAAAATATTTCTCAACAAGGGGACATGTAAMAATAACCTACTTCTGTGCTTGTTACCTAGGGTTTTAAATCAGCAATACAATAAGTAAATGAAAGAAATTATACGTACAACCATTTATTTAAGAAGTTTTGCAAGAAAATTTACTTACATGTCATCAAGAAAAGCACAAGCAAACCCTAGTTGTAAACCTTCCTTGAGAGAAATGCCAGAAATGCCAAAAATATCCTTCCAATAGCAAGTGTGTCTCACTTTAGACAACAAATCTACCCAAGTAGGGTGCAAAAATCAGATCTCACTTGTGTGAGTGACGTGTGTTATGTCAAAATGAGGGAAAACATCCTAAATTTATATCATCCAATGACCATTAATTAAAAATTAGGTCATTAAAACAACCGACAAGGATGATAACTAAAAATCATTCTATTTTACATTAAACTGCTAAATAAAAACCCTAAATGAGAAGTAAGCAAGACGTCTAGCCCCTTTGAGGGAGATGTTGGCCCTTTTTAGGGAAAATCTCAACACTGGAAGACAAACGTTGGCCCTCCCTGGTCCTCCAAACTCTGCCACATGTGCCAAACTTCCCTGTAAAGATGCCACATGTTGGAGGTGACGTCAAGGATCTATGGAGGACACCCTGGGTCAACAGAGTGACACGTTCCACCTGCAGTGGTCCAACCCCCTAGGGTTGGGCTCATCCAAGGCATCTTGGATGAAAATGTCTTTCTTCTTCTCTCGTGCAAAGGCTTGACCAATCGTTGTCCTGTCTCTGCCCCTAATGAGGTCCCAGAAACCATCTGATGGGCTCTTCAGCCCCATGGAGCTCCGAACTAATCATCTCCCCATGTGTACCGGTCCACCTGGTACCTGTCCATCGGGCATGGTCCTGCACATCAAAAACTTCACCCTCCATGGGCTCATTAGTCCTTAGGATCATAGCAAGATCAATCATATTTCATCATTAATTTTATCAAATGCATGCATAAAACCCCTAGCATATCATCTAATAGCTCAAAGACATTACAATGACCTACTATACAAAGCTGAAGAAAAGGACAAGGTAACCTATTGGGCCAGCATCCATAAGAAAGGGAAATTTCCCAAAGAATATCATCCAAGACATGTAATACGAGGTGGTGTGGTTTAAGGATGTCCAGACATAGTGAAGGATAGGGGTGGGTATTATCCATGGGTGCCTTTGTAGGAGGCGAGTTGTACCTGTCATGGATGCAATTCTTTCCAATCCCTTTATTGCCTTTATTATTTCTTTTTATTTCAAGGTCTAACCAGAGGACACTGCCTTGGCATGGTGACCAAAGCTGATAGTGTTACCCACGAGTAATTTCACAGAGATGATAAGGTTGGCTTGTGATGAGACCCCCTTTCCCTTGGCCATGCAACCAAAGGTCACTTCCCTGGCGTGGTAACCAGATAATGGAAATGTCATACTTCTAGGTACCTATGAACGTAATGGGTTGGCTCATGATGAGACCCCCCATCCTCTTGGCTAGGTCTTTTTTTGTATGTTTTCTTAGGGTCCCTCTTGTTTCTTATTGAGAGGCTTTTTATTGCCTTCTTGGGGATCCCTGGGTGAGGCATCTCTAGGTTTTATTTTATGGCTTTTATCTCTTACCAGTTGCTTTTACCCCCTGGGCCTTTAGCCCCTTATTCCCATAGGATAAAGTGTAACCCCACAAATAGGTCATCCTAATGTCTGAACTAGGGGAATGGGATATATGGATGGGAGATAAGATGTAAAATGATAATATGGTGGGAGCGAACGATGGCTCTTCAAAATCCCCTCTGGTGGCTTAACCAAAACCTATGAATACAAGCTTACTAGGGAACCCCGTTAATTCCCCCAATCATGGTCAAGCGGGTTAGTGTAAGATCCAAGCAGTCATCAGAAATGAAAGGAATCTGATGCATATATCTGAAAGTTATAATGATCAAACATGACACATACCATGATACCTGGAACAATTACCTCATCGAGCAAGAGTCTTTTTATGATACAAGTCCAAGTCGAAGGTGATGGATGTTGTTGCTGCTGACAGGACAGGTCTGATGAAGAAGAAGAAATATGGGCCCTCCAGGGCCATGCTCAGGTCAATCCTGCTCTCGGTACTCCATGTCTAGGACCTGTGGGCCTCGAGACATGATGTCCTAGTTATCCCTAGAAATCGGGGATAACAAAACCAATGTAAATCAAAAGAGAATGAGAATAAAAAACATCAAATAGGCTTCTTGACAAGATAGATTTTGTTGTGGAGCAAAAGAAAATGAACTCAAATAAAAAATCCATCTCTATGAACCTGCACACAAATACTCTTTCCTCTTTAAAGGTTTTTCTTTACTTTGGTAGTGATTGGAAGAAAATCTCTCCTTCATGCAATAAAAAATGAAGATTACAAATGAATAGTATCGACACCTTTGAATTACACTAAAATTATTGAAACAAAGGAATCACAATCTCTATATAGACTTGTGCAACATAATATTTTTTTTATTGAAATATCTTAACTCATCAAAGGTGCATGAATTTTAAAGATTTATTCAGGGATTTCATGGAAGGAAAGTGAAGTTTTTTCCAAGTTTGTCCCTGTAATTGTTTTAGATAAGCCTAGTATCTCACCATAATTATTGGAAAACTCATGCACTAAGCTTTCCTAAGTTTGAATTTGCATGGAAACAATGTGGTAGTTGTTGGATTATACAATTTAACACATCAATGATGTATATGAACCTATGAAAGATTTGAAGTATTACCCATGTAATAAACACAACCAATAAATTGTTGTGTTGTGCAATCATCCCTTTGGTTAACTATATGGATTGACTTTAATTCATCACATATAACTTAAGGATTTCTCATGATTCTATTTTTTTTGTCCTTCATTAATGTTAGTGTATCCTTATTGGTGATGTATTCATTGTAAAAAAAATCATCTTCAAAAGTAGACAAAAACAAGGCATGCATACCCATGCTCATGTAAATATTCAAGTACAATCTAAAACTACAATATTTGTCATAAGTCTCCTAGTTTAGGTGCAACACTAGGATCTTTTTGCACTGAATATTACACCCCGAAGATATTCTGTTGATGCCTAAAGTTGATGCAGGAGCATCGCCAACACATCAAGCGAGCCAGCGCGAAAGCGGAGGACAGCTGGATAAGCCAGCACAAATTTTGAAAAAGAATTCTTTGAAATTGTGTGCGATCTTAAATGAAGTCATTTAAGAAGAGGCGCCTTTGTATATTGTAACGGACCTTGAGCGGATAGCTCTCGTCCTTAAGTAGATAGATGGCATTTAATATAGTTAATGCTGGTAGATAGGAATTTAATTCTAGACTTGATAGCTTTAGGAAGTAGAGGGAAAACGGATATAGACACCCTCATTGTATCGTTGTAACATAAGCCTGAGCATAGAAGAGTGTAGGAGAACAAGAGCAAGAAAAGAGTTGTATAGAGAACACCCATGTACTGATATTTGAATTAATAGAAGAAGATTGGTTCAAATTCATGGTTGTGTGTCTAATTCTCTGTGTATTGATGTTATGCTCATGAATGTTTATTTTCCTGCTATGCATTTTCTTTATATGCCGTGTATATGATTTCCTGTATGAATTAAAGTCTGAGAGGGTGAAGGGATGAGTTTCAATTGTTTCTCTATTTGAGCCAGAGAATTCCTGCAAGGAGTGCAGTCGAATTGTTCGCAAGGAGTGCGTTGACAGAAGGGTTCAGGTGGAGATAGCTTTTATTCTCATTCATCTTGAGGGTGAAGTTGGGCATAGGAGCTATGCAAGGAATGCGCAGGCCATGGAAAGTCTCAGGGTTGCGAACCTGAGTAAGGAACTGAGAGACTGCTACTGCAGGAGTGCGCAGAGTCGAGAGACTTCAACACTTAGACGTCGTTGAGGGTTTACCGCAAGGAGTGTGTGCAAGAAGTTTTCTGAAGGACTTGAGAGTCGTGAACAAGATCAGGAGGTATAGAACCTTGAATACTCACTGAGGGGAGCACAAGGAGTTGGTGCCTTGAAAGCTTGCAAGAAGCGTCGTAGGTTTGTGAGCAGGTGGGAAATTTCTGCAGAAGAACACTTAGTCATTTCGCAGAATTTCACCAAGAGAAAAGGATGATCGAGATTCTCCGAGAGAATCATCGAATCACCGTGAGCCGTTGGATCTCGCGGAGGGTGTAGGGAAGTTACAGCGCAAGTGTGGGAAGTATTCAATCTCAAGAGGGGCAGAGTCATTGATCCGTGCCACAGGGACCGTTGGATCTACACGTGATATCGTGTATCGGGGATTCGTGAGTCGAAGCTCCAAGTTGTTGCAACGAGACATGCGATATCACGATCCGCAATATCCCGACAGATCAGAACCATCCATAAGAGGGGGCGCGTGTCAGAAAATCTGACGAAGTCGGAGTTCGGTATATCGTGGATTTTGAGAACAGGATACTCGTGCAGCTCAGAATCGTGAAACGCGATATCCCGACGGAAGAGTTGTGTGGGGCCACAGCAGGAGTTAGTGGAGGATAGGTGGTGTACCATATCGGGGTTCAGGAAAAGGAAAGTCCTGAATCCATTGACATCAGGATTCGTGATCCCGCGAATACTGAAATCTCGATAGAAGTGAAGGGAGGTGGAAAAGTCAACTCGCACGTGTGCGTCGGAGTTTTGTCACGTCGGGTATCGGGAGTCGGTAAATCAAAGTGCTTGATATCGGGAGTAGCGATATCCCGATAAAGGAAAGTCCCGAAAAAGCAAAGGAGGAAGTCAGAGTTGACCAGGTATCAGGTTTCACGGATTTGTAAACCCAAAGGTCGACCATTGAACTCGCGAAGTCGCGAGTTCCGATTCCTCGACAAGTAAAGGGAGGGAATTCGCGAGAGGAGATCTGTGGGTGTCAAATTCCCGATAGGGAATTAGAAGAACATTTGAGTTCTTCGGGCCATGAGTGGAAGAAGATCTTGAAGGAGCGGGCGTGCCTACGGGTGTGGCTGCGTCAGGTTTGGTATCAGAGCATAGAAAGACTCTTTGTTTTCTGTAGCAGAGAAGGAGAATTCACCATGCCACCGAGGAGAGAAAGACAGTCACCTGATCCATAGGATAGGGAGGTGCGAAGAAGAGGCAGGCAGGTAGCCAATCCAGAAATGGAGAGGCAGATGCGTGATCTCCGAGCAAGACTCGAAGACATGGAGACAGCGCAAAGATGCACAGCTAGTGCAGGGGATCTTAGTGATTCCGAGAGCGAGATAGAGGTTGAATGAGAGGAGGAAGTTGCAGCTGAAGACGCATCAAACGAATGTTTGATCAAAGCTATTGCCAGGATGGGTGCAAATCTGAAGATGGACATTCCAGTCTATGAGGGAAATCTGGATGCAGAAGAGCTTCTAGATTGGATTAGAGCTCTCGACACATATTTCAACTATGAAGATGTCAAATAGGACAAGAAATTCAAGCATGATGTCACAAACTTGAAGGGACATGCAACATTATGGTGGGATGAGCTACAAGCAGATAGACGCTGCAAAGGAAAACAAAAGATCAAGAGTTGGGATCGAATGATTGCAAAGATGAAGGCAAAGTTCATCCCAAGAGACTATCAAATTACTATGTTCAGGAGGATGCAGAACCTGAGACAGAAGTTGATGACAGTGAAAGAATACACAAAGGAATTCTATCGACTGAACATCAGGGCAGGTCATCGGGAGAGTGATGATGAGAAGGTTGATAGATATCTGAATGGTCTGAGATACTGCATTTAGGATGAATTGAGTATGGTGACCATTCGAACTGTGGAGGACGCCTATCAGATGGCTTTGAAAGCTGAGGAAAAGTTGAATCGTAAACAAAGTCAGAGGGGCCGAGGCAGAAGCTAGCCTAGAGGCAAAGCAGCTGCCCAGGACAAATATCAGAAGCCCAAGGACGATTGGAAAAAGCCTCAGACTCGAACCGAGAGAGGTGGAAGTTCACAGCAAGGGTAACATGTTGAGCAAAGAGAGTATCATACTGAGCAGAGGGGAGGATATGCCGATAACAACACTTTTCCTCGTACTAGAGGTAGAGGAAGAGGAAGAGGTGGAGTAATCACATGCTTCACATGAGGGAAAAATGGGCACAAGTCTTACGAGTGTCCCGAGAAAAAGAAGGACATTGGAGAAGCTCACATCACCGAAGCGCAGAGGCGGGATGTTGAGGCCGAATATGCTGAAGGCGGAAGGTCACTGATGATGCGTAAAGTTCTCTTAACACCTGAAAAGGAGGTGGAGGATTCATCTCAAAGGACCAGACTTTTCAGAACAGTTTGCAAAACCAAGGATAGGGTATGCAAGGTTATCATGGACAGCGGTAGCACAGATAATCTCGTTTCAACCGAGATGGTGGAAAAACTGGAGCTAGAGACAACTGATCACCCGAGTCCATACAAGGTTTCATGGCTACAGAAGGGACATCAGGTAAGTGTCACTAAACAATGCTTGGTTGAATTCAAAATAGCAGGGTATAATGATAAAGTACTCTGTGATGTCATTCCTATGGATGTATGTCATTTATTGTTGGGTAGACCATGGCAATATGACAGAAATGTAGTTCATGACGGGAGAATGAACACATATACTTTAGAGAAGAATGGGAGAACCCATATGTTGCTTCCTATAAAAGATAAGCAGGTGAAGTTGCAGGTAAGCAACACAGTACTTCTCATGAGTGGGAAGGAGCTTCATACCGAAGTTAAGAAGAAAGAAGATCCACAATTCTTTGTGGTCAGAAAACGAAGAATTGTTCTGACTAGCACAAGAGTGGATGATCTACCAGAAGAGGTTCAGGAACTGCTGGAAGAGTTCGCTGACATCATAGTGGACGAATTACCTCGTTTGTTGCCACCAATGAGGAGTCTGAGTCATCACATTGATCTCATACCAGGAGCCAGTTTTCCAAATAAATCCGCATACAGGTTGACGCCGCAAGAAAATGAAGAGGTTAAGAAGCAGGTCCAGGAGTTGTTGGACAAAGGGTTAGTCAGAGAAAGCTTGAGTCCATGTGTTGTTCCGACAATACTCAGTCCAAAGAAAGATGAAGGCTAGAGGATGTGTACCGACTCAAGAGCCATCAACAAGATAACCATCAGGTATAGGTTTCCATTGTCGCGGATGGACGATTTAATGGACTTCTTGAGTGGAGCCAGGTATTTTTCAAAGGTTGATTTGAAAAGAGGATATCACCAGATTTGCATGAGGGAAGGCGATGAGTGGAAGACAGCCTTCAAAACCAACGAAGGACTGTATGAATGGCTTGTTATTCTGTTTGGCTTGACAAATTCACTGAGTACCTTTATGAGGTTGATGAATGAAGTCCTGGAGGATTTCATCAGAAAATTTGTCATCGTATATCTGGATGATATACTAATTTTCAGTAAATTAGAGGCTGGGCATCTGAAGCATTTGGCCTTTGTGATGAAAAAGCTACAGCAGGAGAAATTGTTGATAAATATGAAGAAGTCCTCATTTATGAAGACAGATCTTATTTATTTGGGGTTAGTTATTTCGGCGAATGAGTTGAGGATGGATCCAAATAAGGTGGAGGTAATCAAGAATTGGCCATCACCAAAGAATGTATTCGAGGTAAGAAGTTTTCATGAGTTAGCTAGTTTCTACCGGAAGTTCATCAGAAATTTCAGTGGGATTAGCGCAGCGATGATGGATACAGTCAAGAAAAGACATAAGTCTTTTCACTGGACAGCAGAGGCTGAGAGAAGCTTCAATCTGTTGAAGCGGAAGATCACGGGACAACCAGTTTTGTTGTTGCTAGATTTCCTGAAGACATTTCAGGTGAAATGTGACACAAGCGGGTTTGCCATAGAAGCGGTCTTGAGTCAGGAAGACAGACCGATTGCATATTTCAGCGAGAAGGTGAATGAGGCAAAGTTGAAATACTCCACGTATGATAAGGAGTTTTATGCTATCATATAAGCACTGAAGAAGTGGAGGCATTACTTGATCCCAAAGGAAATTGTTTTATATAGTGACAACCATGCATTACAGTTTGTGACTCAACAGGAGAAGTTGAATCAGAGACATGTAAAATGGGTAGAGTATATGCATAATTTCACATTTGTGATTAAACACGTTTCGGGTACTGCTAACAAAGTGGTTGATGCTTTGAGCAGGAAGTGTTTTCTGCTACAGGAGTTCAGAGTCAAAACGTTGGGTTTTGATGACCTCAAGGACATGTACGCAGATGATGCAGATTTCGGGGAAGCGTATGAACCGGCTGAGAATCCAGTTCTCAGAGACAGAATCCCATGGATAGACTATATGATCCAGGAAGGATTGTTGTTTAGAGGAAATCAACTGTGTATTCTGAAATGCTCCATGAGGGGGAACTTGTTAAAGGAGAAACACAGTGGTGGATTGGCAGGACACTTTGGCAATGACAAAACATTCGCGAAGTTGAATGAGTCATATTTTTGGCCGGGAATGCGAGCAGAGGTCAAGAGGTTTGTTGACAGATGTCGAATTTTCCAGCATTCGAAGGGATGGAAGAAGAATGCAGGTTTTTATTAGCCATTTCCCATACCAGAGAGGCCATGGGAGGCGATAAGCATGGATTTTGTATTGGGGTTACCAAGGATGAAAAGAGGATTTGATTCCATCTTTGTGGTGGTGGATAGGTTTTCCAAGATGGCACACTTCATACCATGCCAGAAAACTAGCGATGCAACTCACATTGCAAATCTATTTTTCAAGGAGGTCATTCGACTTCATGGATTGCCAAAAAGTATAATTTCAGACAGATATACAGAATTCATATGGCATTTTTGGAGGACCTTATGGAATAAGCTGGGAACTAACTTGGCATTTAGTTCTTCTTATCATCCTCAGACGGATGGACAAACATAAGTGGTCAACAGAAGTCTGGGAGACTTGCTGAGGAGCTTAGTGACAAAGCACCACATCCAGTGGGACAACATATTACCACAAGCAGAGTTTGCATACAACGATTCAGTGAATCGAAGCACAGGAAAAAGTCCATTTCAGGTTGTCTATGGGATGCAGCCAAGAGGAGTTTCTGAACTGAGGGATTCAGAACAGACTGCGACTAGTAGCGCTAGTGCAGAATAATTCGTTGAAGCGATGAAAGAACTTCACAGCAGGATGAAGGAGCGGTTGCTGAAATCAAGCCAGGAGTACAAGCGCAGAGAAGATCAGCATCGAAGACAACTTCGGTTTGAAGTTGGTGATCTAATTCTGGCACATTTGAGAAAGGAAAGGTTCCCTAGAGGAACATAAAATAAGTTAAAGATGAAGAAAATTGGTCCATGTAAGGTCTTGAGAAAATTCAGGGAAAATGCTTATGAGATCGAGTTACCTGATGGGATCGGAATATCTTCGATATTCAATGTCATAGATTTATACCCATACAGGGCTGGGGAAGCAGAGACTGGAACTGAGGAGCCAGTGATCCAGTGGATGAAACAATTTCTAGTTGCAGAGAAGCCGCAGATGGAATGCATACTAGACAAGAGAGTGGGTAAGAAGACCAGAAGGAAAGAATACTATGAGTACCTGGTCAAGTGGAAGAATCATCCAGTTGAAGATGTCAGCTGGGAAAATGAAGAGGAGATACAGAAGCATGGACAGAACGTGCAGGAGCTCATGGACAGGAGCCCATGAAAGTTTTTCAAGCGAGGGAGTATGATGCAGGAGCATCTCCAACACGTCAAGCGAGCCAGCGCAAAAGCGGAGGACAGCTGGATAAGCCAGCACAAATTTTGAAAAAGAATGCTTTGAAATTGTACGCGATCTTAAATGAAGTCATTTAAGAAGAGGTGCCTTTGTATATTGTAATGGACCTTGAGCAGATATCTCTCATCCTTAAGTAGATAGACGACATTTAATATAGTTAATGCTGGTAGATAGGAATTTAATTCTAGACTTGATAGCTTTAGGAAGTAGAGGGAAAACGGATATAGACACCCTCATTGTATTATTGTAACATAAGCCTGAGCATAGAAGGGCATAGGAGAACAAGAGCAAGCAGAGAGCTATATAGAGAACACCCATGTAATGATATTTGAATTAATAGAAGAAGATTGGTTCAAATTCATGGTTGTGTGTCTGATTCTCTGTGTATTGATGTTATGCTCATGAATGTTTATTTTCTTGCTATGCATTTGCTTTATATGTTGTGTATATGATTTCCTGTATGAATTAAAGTCTGATAGGGTGAAGGGATGAGTTTCAATTGTTTCTCTATTTGAGCCAGAGAATTCCTGCAAGGAGTGCAGTCGAATTGTCTGCAAGGAGTGCATTGACAGAAGGGTTTAGGTGGAGATAGCTTTTATTCTCATTCATCCCGAGGGTGCAGTTGGGCATAGGAGCCGTGCAAGGAATGCGCAGGCCAAAGGAAGTCTCAATTTTGTGAACCTGAGTAAGGAACTGAGAGACTGCTGCTGCAGAAGTGCGCAGAGTCGAGAGACTTCAACACTTAGACGTCGTTGAGGGTTTGCCACAAGGAGTGCGCACAAGAAGTTTTCTTAAGGACTTGAGAGTCGTGAACAAGCTCAGGAGGTATAGAACCTTGAATACTCACCAAGGGTAGCACAAGGAGTTGGTGCCTTGAAAGCTTGCAAGAAGCATCGTAGGTTTGCGAGCAGGTGGGAAAGTTCTGCAGAAGAACACTTAGTCATTTCGCAGAATTTCACCAGGAGGAAAGGACGATCGAGATTCTCCGGGAGAATTAGCGAATCACCGTGAGCCGTTGGATCTCGCGGGGGGTGCAGGGAAGTTACAGTGCAAGTGTGGGAAGTATTCAAGCTCAAGAGGGGCAGAGCCGTTGATCCATGCCACAGGGATCCTCGGATCTACACGTGATATCGTGTATTGGGGATTCGTGAGTCAAAGCTCCAAGTTGTTGCAACGAGACTTGCGATATAGTGATCCGTGATATCCCGACAGATCAGAACTGTCCATCAGAGGGGATGCATTTCATAAAGTCTGACGAAGTCGGAGTTCGGTATATCAGGGATTTTGAGGACAGGATACTCGTGCAGCTCAGAATCGTGAAACGCGATATCCTGATGGAAGAGTTGTGTGGGGCCACAGCAAGAGTTAGTGGAGGATAGGTGGCGTACCATATCGGGGTTCAGGAAAAGGAAAGTTCTGAATCCATTGACATCAGGATTCGCGATCCCGCGAATCCTGAAATCCCGATAGAAGTGACGGGAGGTGGAAAATTCAACTCGCACGTGTGCGTCGGAGTTTCGTCATGTTAGGTATCGGGAGTCGGTAAATCAAAGTGCTTGATATCGTGAGTAGCGATATCCCGATAAAGGAAATTCCCGACAAAGCAAAGGAGGAAGTCAGAGTTGAACAGGTATCGGGTTTCACAGATTTGTAAACCCAAAGGTCGACCACTGAACTCGCGAAGTCCTGAGTTTCGATTCCCCGACAAGTAAAGAGAGGGAAGTCGCGAGAGGAGATCTGTGGGTGCGGAATTCCCGATAGGGAATTAGAAGAACATTTGAGTTCTTTGGGCCATGAGTGGAAGAATATCCTGAAGGAGCGGGCGTTCCTGCGGGTGCGGCTACGTCAAAAGTTGGTGTGGATTGCACTAAATTTAGAGCTGACTGATGGTTCAACCAAAAAACAAAATACCGTGGGCCAGAACAAAAAATCATTTTTAAAAGATAGGGGTGTGACCAAAGCACGGGTTGGGGTTTCTACCACCAATTAGTCCATGAACTCGAGTCACCAACTGGGTATCGCTCAATTTCCTAGTAAGTCCATTCACTGCACTTATTTCAAGTTTTTTTTCTATAAGAGTCAACTCTGAAGATATTTTTGCACTGGCTTGCTTCATGTCCATAACCCCTGGTCCTATGGGAATGATTACAAAAAATACTACATGTTTATATGTGACCTTACAGGCTTTTGTTGTTTTTTTCATTTGTAAGCATGGGCATCACTACCAACCAACACGTGATAGAGGACATATTTTGGATAGAGGAAAATGGGAAAGATGAGAAAGAATACATAATCATCTTATAATTAAAGTGGAAAGGATGCGAAAATTGAACAAAGAAGGATGAGAGAATTTAGCCAACACATAAAATCATCATCATGTAACCAATCGATCCTTAAATTCACTTCCTTTCTCATAACTCCTCTTAAAGGCACTTCCTCTTTAGGCACTCCATTAGGATAAAAATCATGATATGTTAGATACCATTAAACAGAGTTGCACACGTCATAGAAACATACAATGGGCCTAAGGGGCTAGTGATTGAGTGGAAATAGGAATCGATCCCTGTCCTGTATGAATAATCTTGTGTTAACAACCAAACCCTCCATCATGTGCAATATGAATCTCCTTCAAGCTATCCATAGTTTTTACGATGGAAAAATTAAAATGTTTTTGAAAGATCATAATAAATAAACCCTTTGATAGTTTTAAATTTTTTCCCTACATTCTATTTTAAAATTTATTAACAAATAACAATTACAAATTGATTGTAAATCAAACCTATGAAAAACCTTAGTAGTGTTATCTTCACGCCATTGACAAATGCATTCTCCAAGAGATGGGATCATGTCATACTACATTACTAATATTGGTGTTGTTCCACAAAATTCATACTTGAAACTACTGAAGCTTCAAAATAATGTGATGACACTTTGATTGTTGCCAAAAGTTTTCTATTTTTGGCAATTGTATTCATGATGTAATATGACATGATATCATTGAGGAGAAACATGTTTCCTTCCCTTCTTAGATTTTGGATCATCAAGACACTAAACGAACTTACATTGACACCTTTCAAAGGAGACATATACCCAATCCACTAGTGCTTGCTTAGATATGAGCATTTTTGCTTCTTCCAAATTCCTTTCCTTTATTGATAGTCTAGCCTAAGTAGCTCCTCCCATCCCGAACTCAATGAACCCCATAAAACTTATGAACACCTATTATGACAAATTCTTGAACTTGTAGAATTATAATTTCCAGATTTCCTTTGGCCTTGCACAATATGTACTTCCTAAAACTTATCAATTTCTTGAATTTGTTGAACTATGAACCAAAAATCAATACCCTATTTCATTTTTTGTCCTCACCTCTGATGGCCAATACAAACTATTTTCTATCACAAACAAATCCATATCCACTATTTTAGGCACTTCCCTAGGATTAGAGGTCCTATCCATGGAATAATGTATGGAAATGTACCTAATCTTAACTGCAAAATAGAGGAAGCATAAGCTTTCCAAACTATTTCTCAAGCAAAGTTGTGTCGCAGATCCGTCCCTGCCTTATTGAACTAAAGAATTATATCCTTGGATTCGATAGTTTATATCCTTGTTCACCATCACCTTACGAAAATATGATGAGTTTGTTTTTGATGACGTCATGTTAGTCTTTCTTGATTCCTTCTATGGTCATTCAATCTCATCCTTCTACTATGTCAAAGCCATTGCAAAAATAATATGGGGACAACTTGGCAATTCCAACTCCATGAAATTCTTTAGGTATCACTCATACCTTATCTATTTTTTATTTGTTATCAATGTGGCTTATTATCCCACTTAGGAACGCAATTTCTAAAGAAGTCCAACCCACTAAGTGTATTGATTAGATCATGTGGGTTAGGAAGAATGAATAGAATAATTCCCTATTCAATTACATAAACAAGTACATGTATGTAGCATTCTCTATCATCACTGGTAAATAAAAAAGTATAATGTTTAATGAAATTAAATCATATATTATGCAGGAGCATCTCTCCACATCAGTCATCCAGCCAGCCAGCCGTGTCAGCGAATTCAAATCGCGCATTGAAGAGAGGCGCAACCTCATTTAAAATTTGAATTGAATGTAAATTTAATGTTTAGGCTATTGAGCCAGGAAGCTGTGCTTTTATGCAGGCATTAGGTAGATCGGCTTTAATGCTAGATCGGCTGAGATCTAGATCCAGATGCTGGACTAGACAACCATTTATTGTAATTGAATAGAGTAGCTAGACCTGGAGGGAAGCGCTCAATGATCCCCTCAGGTAAAAGAGATTTTCAGATCTCATTTTGGTAGTTAGAGTTAGAGATTGAGTCTGAGAAGAGCCAAAGAGAGCTCGAGAACACCTTGTAATTACAGGCATTTGCCAATTTAATATAACAGAGTAGTTTTTCCTGCACATGTTCTGTGTTATATGGATGCCTGTGTGTGTTCTTTCATATGCTATAAATGTATGCGTGTTGGTGCATTTGCAGGGAGTTTGTGTGATTTCAGTTGAGGGTCTTTGAGGTTTCATGCCAGGAGGGCGTGACAGAGTGCTTTGGACTCTAAATACTAGTGCACCGAGGCACTTCTGAACTCTGCGGAGTCAGACAGAGATGTGTTGTGGCACAAAAACTGGAATCAACAACTCAGGAGGAAGAAGACCTATGAGGTTGTTGAACACCTCAGGAGGCAAGGTTGTGTAGCTGAGACACAGTTGCAGAAATAATCTCTTAGGAGTTTTCTAAGGCTCTACCAAGTGGGCATTGAGCATAGGCACAAGGTGCAGTTGGAGGAACTCGGTTGTGAGTTCAGACGGAAAATGGAATCACTGAGGATTCTGTGAAGCTCTGTCAAGTGGGCATTGAGCAAGTGCAAGGAGTGGACAGAGGAGGGACTTCTATTGAGGAGTTCAGAAAGAGGATCAGAATCGTTGAGGATTCTGAGAAGCTCTGCCAAGAGGGCATCGAGTGAGTGCATAGGTGCACAGGAGAATAAGACAGAACTGTTGAACGTCCTATGAAAAGGAAACTCTGCCAGGTGGGCATTGAGACTGTGTGCAGGTAGGCACAAGAAGAAAAAAAAAAGGACTCTTTGAGTTCTGGAGCTGGAGGAAGTATCCACTGAGAGATCTTCACTGGGTTACTGAACACCCAGAAAGAATCAGCAATCAGGTTTCTTGAGCAGAGACACTACCAGTAGGGAATTATATTCTCCATTTGTGGGAGGATAAGAAAGGACAAAATCCCTCAAGGGGCCTGAGTGTTTGCAGAAGTTTAGGAGGAACATCGCTTTTACACGCGTTGGCGAAGTTCAAGGTCGAGGAGTTCATGGAGGAGAAACGAGACAAGGCCGAGGCCTTGGAAAAATCTAAATTCCCCTAAGTCTGGGAGAAATACACAGAAGATCAGGAGGAGCAACAGCGGTCGTCGAATGATCGAGCAATAGTCAGGATATCAGCTATCTGGAAATCAGAGTTCCTGAGGTCGAAAGAATTGAGACATCAAATGTCTCAAAATCCCGGAGAAATTGGGACCATCCATATTGAGGAGGACGCATGGAAGTAATCGAGCACCATCAGGAAAAGTCCCAAAAGGGAAGACTCCATTGAAGCATCGGGAGTCGACAAATCGGGAGTTCTGTGAGCAAGAGGTTGAGGAGATCCATAGCGGAAACCCTGATACAATCTGAGCCATCCATCTATGGGACAGGTGGAAATTAGTGAGAGTCATCGATGTTTTGGCCATCAGGACTCACACAGGTAAGTGTCCTTGGTTGGGCATTTGGCGAAGTCCTAGGTTTAAATTTGGACCATCCATCCATTTGGGATGCGTGGCGGAGATCCGAAGGAAGTCGGGTATCGACATATCAGGGATTCCAAGGACACGAAATCTTTGCATTTAGGAATCGTGAACCCCAAAACCCCGAAGGATAGCGTGGGGGCCACAGAGGAGTCAAGCGAGGTGGACAGGTGGCAGGTGATATCGAGATTTAGAGTTTCGCGGATCCCATGGACTAAGTGTCCATGCACTTCAGTTTATCGAAGTCCAAACTCCGATAGACGGCAAGGCTGTGGTCTTGTGAGTGGGTGGTCACATGGGCTAGGTGTTTATCCAGGAGGGGCTAACACATACAAAGGCGCATCGGTAATTCAGGGATCGGGAGTTCAAAAGGTCAGGAATTCTCGACAGCGGAAAGTCTGAAACCCCGAAGCCCGATATTCAGATTCCTTTGGGGAATTTGTTCATGGTCATCCAGAAGACCGTGACAGGGAGAAGGAAGAACCTGTGGACTGGGTCAAATTTTCATAGTGATTCTCGAGGGAATCCAAGGAGCCTCTTCGGCTCAGCTAAATAGGATTTTTGATCGATCCTTAGAGCAGGAGGTGCGTGCAGAGACCCTGCAGGGTATGTGTCTGTGTGCCTCACTGCATCAAGTGGTATCAGAGCCTAAATATTGCTTTTATATTTCAGGCAGGAAGAGGCGGGAAGAGGAAAGAACTATGACACACACATCAAGTGGTATAAGAGCGAGAACTTTGTTTGTATACTTCAAGCAGAAAGGAGAAGGCAGGTGGAAGAATACAGGGTTACTGAGGACTATGTAAGGATTGTTTGCAGGTAGGCAGCAATCGAAAAGGAAGTCAGGGAAACTGTAGGATGAAGCTGGAAATGCTCAGGATGCAGAGTGACAGCAACAAGTCTGCCAGGAAGGCAGATAGACACAGCAAGATGGCTACTGAAGGCCATAGATATGCTGGAAGAAGAACCTCAGAGCAATGGAGCCAAGAGGACATGGATGAAGAGCTCGCATATATAAAAAGAGAAATGGCAAGGCTCGAGTTGAAGCTACGGTAGGATAAGAAGCCGAGATGGGTATATGAGTGGCCCATGAAGAAGATGAAGATGAAGTGGCCAGTCAAGGAGTTGATGATCAGAAGACAGCGCAGGATGTTAAGAAGATGGCTGAGGTACGTTGAAGACCTCCAGACCATAGAGGAGATGGTTGGGATATGCAAACCAGAGACTAGGAGAAGTTTTGATGATTTTGAAAATGAATTGGGATCAGTTGAGGGCCTCGAGAACTTCCATGAGGGAAGAGATCAAATTCCATATTTCTAGGTGGGCAACGGGTTGAGATCGATGCGGGGTCTCACGGACTGTCAGGAGGACAGCCAGGGAATTTCACATTGCCAGTTGGGCAATGATAAGAGGTCGCTGTGAAAGCATCTCAGATTTCCAGGTGGGCAGAGATGAGAATTTGGGACTAGTTGAAAGTCTCATGGACTCGGAGGTGAGTTCGATTCAGCAAGGAGTGTTGATGAAGATGGGGTCGGTTGATCTCATAGTCTGTCAGGAGGGCAGTAGAGACATCCCATATTTCTAGGTGGGCAGGGGTGAGCAGGTGAATTTGGATCAGCCCGAGAAGCTGACAGAGCAGATGAGACTGTATGAGGGTCTCATAAATTTAGAGATGAATTTAGATCAGCGGGTGCAGCTGACAGAAGAGGAGGAAGATCAGGATGATATTTTGATGATTGGGGGAATTGGAGTATTCCTACCATGTTCCCAGGAGGAGGCAGAAATCGGTGTTGCAGATGGTTCAGCAGCAGAACAGTCAGCTGAGACTGCCCAAGAAGAATTGGAGCAGACTTTGGAAGTTTCCCAAGCAGAAGAAGAAGATGAGCATTCTGAGGAATGGCTCATTACTTTCAGCCAAGAAGTTGAGGAAGCTGTAGCATTGGAGCTGACAGCAGAAGAAGCGGACGAAGAGGAGAATGAGCGTTCTGAGGAATGGCTCAATAGTTTCTTCCAGGGGGCTGAAAGGAAAGAAGTTGTAGCATCAAAGGAAGCCAAGGAGCGAGCAGGCAGATTTATCACTCCATGGGAGATGGAGCTAGAGATGCTGGAGGATTGGCTGAACAATCCAAGGCTAGCAAGAGAACTGATAGAAGTTGAGCTGTCAGGGAAGGTGACTAAACAGCAAGTTAGTCAAAGGGAGACTGCAGAGTTGAAGTCTGCAGCAGAGTGGCAACTTGAGGCCACCGATGAAGATGAAGAAGATGGCATGGGAGATCATAGCGATCTGCCCAATTGCGGAAAATTTTTTCAGCTGAGGAGACTGCATGAGCAGGACCAGCCACTGGCGCAGCTGGATACAGTGATCGAGGAGATCAGAAAGATTATGTTGGGGTTATAAAGAACTGTCAGCGAGGAGATGCTGAGCAGAAGAGAAACAGAAGCAATAGTAGTAGCAGCAGCGCAGAAGCAGCAGCAACAACAAGATGGAGCAGATGAACATCTCCAAAGGATGATTTGGGATCCAAGAGGATTCCAACCGCTTAGAGGGGAAGCGCATGAGCAGGAGCTCATGATTTTGTAGCTGAGGAGTTTGATGCAGGAGCATATCTCCACGTCAGTCAGCTAGCCAGCCAGCCGATGTTACCCATGATTTTTGTCATCAGGATGATGTATTAAGGATGGTATACTTAGGCTCTTCATTAGAATTTTTTTCTGAGAAAAGTTACCTTCATCTCTCTCCAGAAATCATATTTTTGAGGAAGGTTCACAGGCTACCTATACATTTGCCTGCGAGAATGCATGATTCTCATAGGCTACCTTAAGTCAGGGTGCGAGAAGTTCGCATTCTGTCTAACTGTTAGGGTGCGAACACTTTCTAAAGAAGGGAAAAAGGATGAATTCTCAAAGCTTCTAGAAGGGAATCTTCTAGAAGGATGAGATGGAATTCAAATGGTTATCTAAGTAATGGCTTTCCTGATATCTTGGGATCATTCTTGTCTAAGTAACTAATTCATTTCCTCCTATATATTGAGAGGATTCTCATGGAAAAGGTTAGAAGCAAACAAGGTTAAGAAGATATTGGAGAATTTGTGGAAGATTGTGTGAAGGACTGATGCTACAGCAGATAGAGAACTCCAGCAAGGTTATCAAAGGTGGTTGATCTTCTTCATACAAGTGAGCAAGTGTGTGTGTCAGAGCTAAGAGCCATCGAAAGGATGTTTGCAACATCAAGGCTCAGGTTGTAAGCTTTKCTTTCTATCAATATAATACAGTAATATGTCTCTTTCCCATAAAGCTAAGTCTACTTTATTGTATAACTCCTTGATCATATACTTAGATTGATTGTTGAATATGTTGAGTTGTCTTCACTTCGATTGGTTTGTATCGTCCTGGTCTTGACTGCACAAGAGCATTGGAGCGAAGCTGGAACAACAAATACCCAAGGAAGCGATCATATGGTATGTTCATGATTTTTGCCTCCTAGTTCATTCAATAATATAAATCTAGGGAAAGAGTATTATTCTGTCTTGATTTGTTCTAGATCCAGGTGGATCTAGGGAGATCGGTTTGTGTCCACACTTATGGATTTATCCTATAACAAAATTGGTGACTCCACTGGGGAAAATCCCATTTTTTGGTGGCTTTTTGTATTTTTCTGTGGCCATTTGCTTTGGTTTCATTTTTCTCCTGTCCTATCAGTCTCTGAGTCTTCAGGATATCCTGATAGACCTCCTGAGTCCAGAAGCTTTTTGCAATTTTACTTCATTTTTCAAATTTTTTGGCATGTTCAAGAATTCTTGCACTGTGTTCCATTGCAGCCTGTGAGAACTGGTCAGGTCCGCACCCTGCTCATAGGGTTCATTGCGGGGTTCTCGCACCTTGCTTAAAGGTTTCCTGCGAGAATCATAGATTCTCACACTGTGTTATATAGCTTGCCTGCGAACAATCTTTTTCAAAAATTTTGAATTTGAGGTTTGGTCTTTCTGACTGCCCAGAATAGTTGGAATACCTCTTATGAGTTTCTTGGATCTTTGATTGATAGAGTTCTTTCTTTTTTTTTCATGCTCGAACAATTTTAGGGTTTCAAGGTTTTTCTTGACATTGGTGGCTTGACTTTCATTTCTCAACTCTTCTTGGTGAAACCATTCTCTCTGACTTCAGATTCTGAGTGTGTTTAAATTGTTGGGATCCAGTGATTGGTTGAAAGTTAAGATTACTTGGTTTTTCTCATTTGCTTATTGATTCGAAAGCACATTTTCATTTGCATTGAGAAGACTATTTGGTTTGCTTTGTATTTTTGCTTTCATTGAAAGAGTTGATTGGGTTGTTATTGCTTGTTTCTTTGTGATTTGATTTTTTGCTCTCTCATTGATATAGTGCGAGTTATTTTTGAAAAGTGAACACAAAGTTTTCTTTCATCAAATTGTTTTTTTCATTTAAAAAACATTGAAAATCAAATTATAGAGATTGTTGAAGTATTGAAAAAGAGAAACATAGAGGTTAGTCATTTGATAACTGATTGTTTGCATTGACATTTGAAAGGAAATTTTTCATATAATTCGTGGTTGATTTAGAAAAATTCTCTCTCTCCCATATATAGGATTCATTGAAAGAAAAGTGATACATTTCATTATCATCCTTGCATTATTGGGTCAAAGTCATACAACACAAGTTTCATTTCCGTTACCTTTGAGTAAACAACAGCCCTTAAAAAAATTGCGTAATCTTAAAATTTATCTAGTAACTCTTTTCTAGGGATTTTTTACACCAACATTTAGTTAGGCTAGTGATTTGGAGTAGGAAGAGAGATACACTCTCCAAAATCTCAAAACACACAATAGCATATTGAGTTAGGGAGTGTTAAATTCCATTTGCAACATATTGTCCTAGGAAGCCCTTCTAACACAAGGGTCAAGCACTAGGTCGCATTGGTGTTGGCAGAGTTACTCACCTTGCTTTGTTGACATTAGTGTAGAGATTGCACGTATTACGAGGGTAACTCCGAGGTATACCCACAATGATGAGTGGAATCCTTTTGAGTTGATTTCGGGCTAGATACCCTGCCCTTGCATGTGGATCGGACTGTCGACTGTTCCCCCAGGATGTATTGTTGTTTGTGGTGACCTTAGTGGCCTGTCTCTCTAGGTTCTTACCCAAGGTGACTGTGGAGGGGAAAGTCTTCGCGGTACCTGGAATTGACGTTGATCAAACTCACTCGAGCTCCTTGGAGGGTATACCCATGATTATGTGTGGGAGCTTGCACCAAGGTGTAAGTCCGTTAAGTAGGTCGTCGACGTAAATTTTCCATCCTAGCCCCGCCCCTTCTCGTCTTGTTGTTATGACATTGGATTTCATCACCAACTAGTGACCTTGAAATTAGAAGGTTTTGTTTGCCTGGTGATTGCTTCCTAGATTTTGTTTACTAGTGTGTGTTGTTCATTTTTTGAAGTTAACCTTAAGAATTTCCTCGCGAAGCTTGTCACTTATTTACAATTGCTCCCCCACGATGTTCACATAGAATGCAAGGTTTATCTCTAGAGCATATGGATGATTCTAAACCTTCGCCTACCGATACACCTGAGGGCTCTCCTCGCTAGAGTGAAGTCCCAGTTGTTACCCCACCACACGGGGAAACAAGTGACGTCCCAGTTGTCACCACACCACAAGTAGAATCAACTGAATCTCTAGAACCTTTTTGAATTACCAATACTAGAGAGGACTATCACATTCGCCGTGGTGAATGACCTTTTGTGCGATTAAATTCTTCTGAAGAAGCAGTTGTTACATCTTCTGAATCAACCGTTGGGCCTTCTCCCGGTGTAGTAGGCCAAGATCCTTTTTGGTCAGGTGATTTCCGTCGAGTCCTTTTTGGTACTGAGTCACCTACAGTCTGTGAAATCAACCCTTCGGTGTTTTTCGAGACCGAAACTCCACCAGAGACTACCACTTATCATTTTTTTCTTCCTCCCGAGATGGCCCATCTCGCGAATACTACGAATGTCCCAACCGGAATTACTGCAGCTAGTCTTGCTCCTATCAATACCCAGCGAATTCCTGAGGTCAATCCGAAACTACCACCCGATTATCATGCGTTGAATGCTTTGTTGAATGCTTCCAATGCAACACCTCCGCAAACCCCAGCCAGTTCTCCAGGTGGTCCTCCTTTTCCTGGGTACTCTATTCCCGGTTTTATTCCGACGCTCCCTCCTTTTCCTTCTGGCAATCCTAATCCTAGTGGCACTATCCCGACTGTGGCACCAAATTTGCAGATTCCTGTTGGTGGACAAGGTGGTATGATTCAATTTCCTCTTATTGGTCAAAATCCAATTACTACACAACCTACGATAGGGGGACCAACCTCACCTTTTGGACAAAACATACCTCCTGAATTGGCCCAGTATTGGAATCGGATTTTACAAAACTTTCCTCAAAATACTGGGGGCCAGCAAACTGTCCCTACTATAGGCCAACCCTATCCAGGTATACCTAATCCTATTTGGGGTTAGAGTCATAGTACTCAACCTCAGGTCCCTACTCAAACACAAGGTTACCATCCTTGGAATTATTATCCTCTCCAACCACCATCGAATCAGCCAGGGTCTTCCCAATATGGGCAGACTGCTTACGGTCCTACTGCTTTGCCGACCGGGCTTCCACCCCAAAGTCACCAGTAAACCCAAGTTAATCGACAGTTACCTTTTCTTGCTACTTTGGATTTTCCAGATTTGTCTAGGATTCTAAATGATCCTATTCGTCACTCTCCCCAATGGCCCGTTATTCCAGCCAAGCTTCCATCCGATATTCCTAAATTTGATGGCAAAGTGGGAGAGGACCCAAACAATCACGTGATGAATTTTCATCTATGGTGTTCATCCAACTCTTTGATGGATGACTCTATTCGCCTACGTCGTTTTCAAAGAACCCTTACAGGGTCTGCTGCAAAGTGGTATATTGAATTGCCACGAGGTTTCTTCTCTGATTTCAATACTCTAGCTATGGATTTTCTTACACATTACCAGTTGTCGATCCGTTATTATACTGGGGCTGAGATTTTAACTTCCTTTAAACAAACTAAAGGCACTCACATCTCATATCATATACATGAGTGGAGACGAAGACGACGTCTCATCAAACTTGAACTCCCTGATCAGTTACTGGCCGAATGGTTCACGAAATCCTTTGTGAACGAAATTGGTAAAGACATTGCCATGGGTGGTGTTGTTATGGAGGAGCAAGCTATAAGTCGTGCCCAATATCTTGATCTCATTTATTCGCAAACGGGAACACTTTACGATTTTCTACCTGAACTAACCCGTCCTGGTACTTCCATCACTTGAACTACTCCAGCTGCATCGCATGCAGCTGATGGTGTGATTGGTACTACCCATACCCACTCACATTCTATTTCAAATACAACCCCTAAATCTACATCTTCTAATGTTCAAAATGCTCCATCTCCTGCCACTCCCGCCAGTAAAACCTCTGAGGTGAACGCTATTCAATCTACCTCGACCAGTAAAAATAAATCTAAAAAGGGGAGAGGCAAGAATAAGGAGGGAAAGAATAATAATCCAACAGAACAAACTAAAAATCCTCATGTTGAAGATCAGGATAAGCACAAACCACGGTACCCTTGCCTTATTTGTGGTGACGATCACTATACGAAGGATTGTCCTCGACATGCCAAAGTTACTAAGTTCCTTCAAGGGACGCCTAAACCATCTACACTGGCAGTCTTGTCCCAACCCTTCCCATCTCAACAACAGGCACAGTTGGTCATCCATGACCAACCATATACTTCTACGAAATCATATGTTTTGATGTGTACTGGTGATTCGAAGAAAAACGACGTTGCAATCGCCACTAGAGCCAAAGATTATTCTCCATCTAAGGAGAAGGTTGACGATTTACCCCCTACTTTGGTACAACCCTCTCCACCGACTCCACCTACGAACGGTCCTCTTCATCTCAAAAGACCGAGCCTTGATACAGTTGTACGACCCCCTAAAGGTGTTGTTCGTAAGTCATCTTTCAATCCTCATGCTCGTGTGTCTCAGAACTACAGCATTGTAGAAGATCTGGCCTAGGCACCTTCAGCGATGTCAGCCCTTGAAGTCCTTCAGTCTTGTCTTGCACAACGGAAGACTTTGTTGAAAGCTATAGGTGGAATTGACCCAACAGATACAAATTTAATAGTCTTTGACTTGGAAGATCACATTCCAAGGTTACCCCCTCAGCTTGTGTTTCAAATTCAAGTTGTTGTCTCTGACAAGAACATTTTCTGAACTGTTATCGATGAAGGTGACTCTACATGTGTAATGTCTTTTTCTTGTTGGAAATCCATTGGCTCTCCTCCCTTAAATGAATCAAAAAATACTCTGAAAGCCTTTAATGGCTCTGGTTTTAAGCCTTACAGTGTTCTACCATCGTTTCCCGTTACTCTAGAAGGTAAGACGGTCCAAGTTGAAGTGGAAGTTTTCGATGCTCCCCTTGATTATAATCTTATGCTTGGTCATAGCTGGATAGATTCCATGTGCGTTGTTGTGTCAACACTTTTCCGTGTAGTACGTTTTCCTCATCAGAGAAAGTTTGTTATAGTTGACCAACTTGCCTTCTTTAATTCCGATAATCGTACTGGAAACGTGTCGTTTATAGCTAAAACCCCGTCAGGTTATGAGAATGTCGGTGTTGGCCTTTTAAAATACTCTTCATTGATGGGTACTTTTCCCATTCCACCACCCGATGTTCCACGCCCATCCGTAGCCTCGATCAATATGATATTCACCGTACCTCATGAACTTTCTATGTCTTCCAACCCTTGGATAGTCCCTGATCCTGGAGATCACAGTCGTTTCGGCGGCGTCATGCCGTTAAGTCCGGTTGAGTCGGCCTATCACGCCATTCACTCGGCAACACCCTCTACCTCTTCTCTTGATGAGTTGTCTCCTGATCCTTTTCGTGTTGTTTTTCCTACTGACGATATGATCATGTCCGTCATGGAAGACACCCCTTGGGACGATGGGCATCATCATTCCATACTCTTTTTGGAACAACACACTCTCGAGAACTACCAATGGATTTCGACTCCGTCGACCGTTGTTGTCATATCGACCGTTCCTGGATCTACACAGAATGTGTTTTCCGAAGGGAACCTCAGTAATATATCTCCCACAATTCCCATTGATATATCCATTAAACCTGGGATAGTTGAAAATGTTCATATTGGAGCTTCGTGTTCTCCAGAGGAAATTGTCACTTATACATCTTTGTTCAAAGAATTTCGTGATATATTCACCTGGAGTTATGAAGAGATGCCAAGTATCGACCCTTCTATTGTTGTGCATGAGATAAAGACATACCCCGGAGCTAAACTTGTCCGGCAGCGCCTACATCCTGTACACCCACGTAAAGCAGCAGCTATCAAACTTGAGGTTGAAAAACTTCTCAAAGCCAGCTTTATTTATCTCGTGGCTCTGACAGAATGGGTTTCCAACCCTATTCCAATTGATAAGAAAGGTGGCAGTATTCGTGTATGTGTTGATTATAGGGATATTAACAAAGCCTGTCCAAAAGACAACTTTCCAACCCCTTTCATCGACCAGATTGTTGATGACTGTGCCAGAAGTGAAATCTTCTCTCTCATGGATGGTTTCTCCGGCTATAATCAAATTAACATCGCTCCCGAGGACCAACATAAAACTGCGTTTATTTGTCCTTGGGGTACTTTTGCCTATAGGAAACTGCCCTTTGGTCTTAAGAACACTGGCGTGACATTTCAACATGCTATGTCTTATGATTTTCACGATATAAAGCATATCATTCAACCCTATTTGGATGATTTACCAGCTCATTCTTTACGAAGAGTCGATCACCCCACTCATCTCCAAGCTATTTTTTTTTGTTGTCGGTTCTATCGTATTCATTTAAATCCTCATAAATGTGTTTTTTGTGTAGAATCCAGCCATCTTCTAGGTTTCATCATTTCACGTCAAGGGATCAGGGTGGATCCTCTTAAGGTAGAGGTGATTCTTAATCTCCCTCCTCCTTCTACATTGCGTCAGTTGCAAAGTTTGCAGGGGAAAGCAAACTTTCTTCGTCATTTCATTCCTAATTACACCAAGATTACTTGTGGTTTTACCTGGCTACTGAAGAAAGGTTCAGACTTCATTTGGGATACTATTGCTAACAATTATTTTGAGGCTTTGAAGTTATCCCTCACTCGAGCTCTGCTTCTCTTTCCTCCTGATTATAGTCGTGATTATTTTCTTTATCTTGTTTCCTCTGAGTATACCATCGGCATGGTTCTGGTCCAAGAGGATGATGTGCACGATGAACATGTTATTTATTACTTGATTCGAAGTCTCACATCCGCGGAGATCAAGTATCAACATGTTGAAAAACTGGCCTTGGTTGTCGTTCAAGCGGTTCAACGTTTTCGGCATTATATCCTCTCAAGGAAAACTATTGTGATTTCTCATTGCAACCCCATGCAACATATTTTGACACGTCAATTGCTGGGGGGAAAATACTCCAAGTGGATTGTCATACTCGAGGAGTTTGACTTGGAATTCGATCACGCCTCGTCTAAGAAATCCTTAGTTTTCGCTGAGTTGATATGTGATTTTCCTCACTCTGCCACGGAAAATGTAGCAGTAGATTCATTGCCCAATGAATCACTTTTCCTTATTAGCACTGACAATATTTGGTATGGGGATATCATTATATATCTCCAAAGCCAGACTTTCTGGCCTGCTTTGTCTAGTTCTGAATGATGTCGCATCCATTATCAAGCACATCAATACATCATCCTCGGGGATACTCTTTACCGTAGAGGAATTGACTCTATTTTTCGACGTTGTCTGACATTTGATGAAGACGAGAAAGCTCTGAATGACTGCCATTCTGGAGCATGTGGTGGTCATATGTCTGGGTATGCTACTGCCCAGAAGATCTTACATGCAAGATATTTTTGGCCTTCCTTGTTCAATGACTGCATTACTGTCGTTCAGAAGTTCCATGCCTGCCAGACCTACAATCAGAAAATTTGGTCGCATCCTACTCCTCTACATCCTGTGGTCTCAGTTGGTCCCTTCGCGAAATGGGGCATTGATTTCATGACATGTCACCCTCACTCGGCCAGGGGGCATGGTTACATCATTGTAGCTGTTGATTACTTTACAAAATGGGCTGAGGCGATGCCAACATTCGATAATACTGGAAAGACTGTAGCGTTGTTTCTTTTTAACCATGTCATAGCTCATTTTGGTGTTCCTCAAGCTATCGTTACTGATCACGGTAGTCATTTTAGGAATTTTATGATGTCTGAACTTACAGAAAAGTTGGGTCTTCGTCATGAGAACTCAACACCCTATTATACACAAGCTAATGGCTAGGTCGAATCCATAAACAAATTTCTTATAAATATGCTTCGACGGATGATAGGAATTCATAAAACAAGATGGCACACGATGTTGTTTTCGGCATTGTGGGCATATCGGACATCTGTCAAATCTGCTACGGGGTTTATGCCTTTTCGATTGGTCTATGGTGTGGAATCCATTCTTCCAATAGAATGTGATATACCTTCTCTGAAGCTAGCTGTCGAACTCTTACCCAATACTTTTACTGAATAAGAACGTCTGTTGTATCTGATGCGATTAGATGAAACTTGACGTGACACCACTCTAATAATAGAAGCCCAGAAGAAACGTGCCAAGGTGCAGTATGAAAAGCATGTCAAGCCTCACATTTTCTCTGAAGGTGACCTTGTTCTTCTTTATGAACAGGATCGAGATGTCTTAGGATCTAGGAAATTCGAACCAATGTGGTGAGGCCCTTATATTGTTCGTCGAGTATTGGAAAAATGAGCATATGAGCTAGTTGATTACGATGGTATCCCTTTGAGTGAACCCAGGAATGGGTTGTACTTGAAGAAGTATTATGCATAAGTCATTTGTGCACAAATACTTGTATTTTATGTATCATACTTTGCGTGTGTTACTTTAGTTTTCTTTTGGCATTATCTGGTCTCTGCCCTTATGTGACGTTGTGTTTGATTGCCATATGTCAGAGTCTTCACTACCCTATATTGGCTTCGCTGATGGTGCTAGCCGTAGTACTCAGAACCTTGCTTCTGCTGCGTGGGCAATCTATGCCCCAACAAACGAACTTGTATCTTTACAAGGTGTATGTCTTGGTTGTGCAACCAACAACATTGCAGAGTATAGCGTCGTGATTGAATTATTGGTTGATTCTATCTCACTCAGAATTCATCATTTGGTTGTGCAACTCGACTTGCAGCTTGTAGTACTACAGCTAAGTAATATCTACTCTATTCGAAGTCCTACTTTGTTAAGGGTGTATTTGCGAATTCACCTCTTGGAATGATATTTCGATCACATTGAATATCAGCATATTCCTAGATGTCTTAATTCATTAACAGATGCATTGGCAAATTATGTATTGGACAAACATTTGAACCATTTATAAATCAAACACATCAAAATTCACACAAATATAAAGTAAACCGGTAGAAGCCATCCGTATATAACGATCAAAAGAGTTTGTTGTTTTTTACAAAAAGTTTGTCCGAAGACAAAAATATCAAAAATTGAAGTGCATAGCTTCTACAAAGTGACATCATGGATGACATTCACGGTAACACACTAATGCCCTAGCAACCCTACGGAGCAGTCGACCCATAGCGGTTGATACTCCTACAGTGTGACGTTGATCACGTCGTGGAATCTCTTCCAGAGTCATATCTGGAATGTCTGTTGTCAGGCCTTCTAAAGTATGTTCCACTACCAGATAATCTTCAACATACTGTGGTACTACTATTGATGCTTCTCCTCACCTCTGGATAGGAGAACTGTCGGTAGGTCTATACAGTCTGACATCTTTCTTATCAACAAAAAAATTTTGTGTTAGTCTTTGGATAAACAATATAAAACAAAAACATTTGAATATAATAAAAATTCAAAAACATTTAAAAAGAGAAAATGCGTGTACTTCTTACCGAGGTCTCCCCACTGAGTGTCCTCAGGTAGTATTAGATCCGTATATCCTCGGAAATCCAACCCGGCATAGGCATAGTCATCGATCATCAGCATCTGGTTACGGAGCCATTCAAATAAAATATCGTCATATTTGACGATTGGTCCTGCCACGTGTCGGGCCATGAGTCGACACCATCTAAGCATGCGTGGATCCCTAGGACCCGGTAGGTTCCACTCAGCCTGTAGTCTAAGTACAGGAACCCTCTCAAGTAAGAAGGACACTAGTAAAGATCCATACCCAAATTGTTTCAATTCACCTCACCTGCACTTAGTCAGTTGTCTTTTGATATTGTGCAGCACTGCATCAGCCCAGTTAAAGACTCGGGGCTCAGTACACTCGATGGCGTACTGGAAGTAGCTCTGTAATGCCATATGTAGAGTAGAAATCCTGGCCATCCGAGTGATAGTAAAGAGCATAGTTCGGAGGGTCAAGTCTTTTACCCCCCAGATAGAAACTTTGCCCTTTTTCCTCTCAGCTTCTGGTACACAGTATTGATTACAGTATTCACTCATCTTGAGGCCACCACCTCTACTACCGATCAAACTGACATGATACCCGTGCCTGGACAATCCGGTCAAGAAGTATATTTCCTCAATATATATGGACAAAGTATGAGCTCCTACATTGAAAACCTGTTGATCGGGGTCCCACATACGGACTAGATACTCCAGTAGTCTGACCTGGGCCCTCATACCAGGGATGCGGAAGTATTTTAAGAGCCCACAATCTCTCAATGCAGCTATGGTGGGAGGATGATTCTTGGCATTTGCATTATCCTCCTCATGTTCTCGTTCTCGCCACTCGAGCACCATATTTGTGGCTATTTACCTGCACAAGGAACATAGAAGGAGGATTAGTGATTTGGTTCATAATCAAAAAAATTTCATTGGCTAAATATTTAAAAAAAAAAATTGAGTTCTGCACTGCTCGCAGGTGCCTTATTATACACAGTGAGAACACCTCACAGGTGGCTCAAGGCTCACCTGTGAGAACACATCGTTCTCACAGGTCCCGTATGGGCTGCCTGCGAGAATGCCTATGCGCATATAGGGTTAAAAAATGAACTTGAAAATGCAACAAATAACCAATGAAATCAAAATTTTAAACCATGGAAATGTCAAGCATGAAGAGCTTACCGTAATGTTGCAGACGGCTCGTCGAATGATATCTTGTAGTTCCCGAAAATCAACGCCGAATTCGGAGGCTAAAAAGGGAGTTTTGGAACTCAATAGTGAAAGTGTGAAATGATATGGTAAGAATGTGTATTTACTCATTTAAGTTACTTTTTACTATGTCATTTTTGGGTTTTATACTTATCTATTGTTTAAACTTAATCACTAATATCAAAATGAGTGTAATGACTTGCAGGTGTGATGACGATGATAACTAAACACAAGGGTATGGACATATTTTTCTTCGTCATGGTGTGTTTTTTATTGTTTTTAGGGTTTTTACATAAAACCTCGAGCATCGTTTTTGTCCATTCTTACGCTTGTAAATAAAAGAGAATGTGATCGAGCATAGTTTTATCACTTTTTCGGGCTCAACAAGGTTATACGAAAAAGGAACCCCCCTGGAGTCCTCTTTAATCTCTTTTCAGACTCTCTAAACATGAAAAGATCGTCGAGCGATCTTGCTATTTTCACGCTCGCTAAAGTATTTGAAGTACGCGTCTGGTAAGCGATAGTTTCTCTCTTTTTCAGTATTATCCAGACTATTTTACGAAAAAGGAACTGAGAGAGTTCTCTTTTAAGTGTTTTTCCAAACTCTATAATCTTGAAAAACCTTTGAGTTTACTATCTCTGGACTCGTTAAACAAACATTGACAGACCCGTGATGGGACCGAAC
>ML776568.1:660757-689554 GCA_009831015.1 Picea engelmannii
TTTTATCATTGACCGGTAATCAAGTGGTTTCTACCATGTTCGACTTCAACACATGTAATCACATGGATAGATTCGTACTTTGGGGGATGAGGTTGAAGACCCTGGATATCATCTTTGTGATCCAGGTTGCAATGGAGTATGTATAACTTGCGACACATAGATCCACTGTGTATGTTTCGTGGCTATGTCGTCTTGTTTTGAATTTGCTCGCATAGATCCACAGTGTATTCAGGTGGCTATGCTATATTTTGACAGTATGGATCCACAGTGTATGATTGGTGGCCATGACCTGTGTCTACAATGGCATCAGTCTATGATCTGAGTATGGGAATGCCTACCTCAAAATTGATATATATGATACTCTACCGATGCTTGATTGTTTGGAGGTTTCCGATTAGATGTGCTCCTGGTTCTTGACACACACATGCAGCTTACAAATTCTATTGAATGTCACTCGTTCCAATCTCATACATTGGGGGGCATTCTGTTACCCATGATTTTGGTCATCGTGATGATGTATTAAGGATGGTGTACTCACGCTCTTCATTAGAATTTTTTCCTGAGAAAAGTTACCTTCATCTCTCTCCAGAAATCATATTTTTGAGGAAGGTTCGCAGGCTACCTATACATTTTCCTGTGAGAATGCATGATTCTCGCAGGCTACCTTAAGCCAAGGTGCGATAAGTTCACACTATGTCTAACTGTTAGGTTGCGAACACTTTCTAAAGAAGGGAAAAAGGATGAATTCTTGAAGCTTCTAGAAGGGAATCTTCTAGAAGGATGAGATGGAATTCGAATGGTTATCTAAGTACTGGCTTTCCTGATATCTTGGGACCATTCTTATCTAAGTAACTAATTCATTTCCTCCTATATATTGAGAGTATTCTCATGGAAAAGGTTAGAAGCAAACAAGGTTAAGAAGATATTGGAGAATTTGTGGAAGATTGTGTGAAGGACTGATGCTACAGCAGATAGAGATCTCCAGCAAGGTTATCAAAGGTGGTTGATATTCTTCATACAAGTGAGCAAGTGTGTGTGTCAGAGCTAAGGGCCATCGAAAGGAGGTTTGCAACATCAAGGCTCAGGTTGTAAGCTTTGCTTTCTATCAATATAATACAGTAATATGTCTCTTTCCCATAAAGCTAAGTCTACTTTATTGTATAACTCCTTGATCATATACTTAGATTGATTGTTGAATATGTTGAGTTGTCTTCACTTCGATTGGTTTGTATCATCCTGGTCTTGACTGCACAAGAGCATTGGAGTGAAGCTGGAACAACAAAGACCCAAGGAAGCGATCATACGGTATGTTCATGATTTTTGCCTCCTAGTTCATTCAATAATCTAAATCTAGGGAAAGAGTATTATTCTGTCTTGATTTGTTCTAGATCCAGGTGGATCTAGGGAGATCGGTTTGTGTCCGCACTTACGGATTTTTCCTATAACAGTCGCATCGGCGAATTCAAATCGCGCATTGAAGAGAGGCGCAACCTCATTTAAAATTTGAATTGAATGTAAATTTAATGTTTAGGCTATTGAGCCAAGAAGCCGTGCTTTTATGCAGGAGTTAGGTAGATCGGCTTTAATGCTATATCGGCTGAGATCTAGATCCAGATGCTGGACTAGACAGCCATTTATTGTAATTGAATAGAGTAGGTAGACCTGGAGGGAAGCACTCGAAGAGCCCCTTAGGTAAAAGAGATTTTTAGATCTCATTTTGGTAGTTAGAGTTAGAGGTTGATTCTAAGAAGAGCCAGAGAGAGCTCGAGAACACCTTGTAATTACAGGCATTTGCCAATTTAATATAACAGAGCAGTTTTTCCTGCACATGTTCTGTGTTATATGGACACCTGTGTGTGTTCTTTCGTATGTTGTGAATGTATGTGTGTTGGTGCATTTGCATGGAGTTTGTGTGATTTCAGTTGAGGGTATTTGAGGTTTCATGCCAGGAGGGCATGACAGAGTGTTGTGGACTCTGAATACCGGTGCACCGAGGCATTTCTGAACTCTACGGAGTCAGATGGAGACGTGCTGCAGCACAGAAACTGGAATCAACAACTCAAGAGGAAGAAGACCTATGAGGTTGTTGAACACCTTGGGAGGCAAGGTTGTGTAGCTGAGACACAGTTGCAGACATAATTTCTTAGGAGTTCTGTAAGGCTCTACCAAGTGGGCATTGAGCACAGGCACAAGGTGCAGTTGGAGGAACTCGGTTGTGAGTTCAGACGAAAAACAGAATCACTGAGGATTTTGTGAAGCTCTGCCAAGTGGGCATTGAGCAAGTGCAAGGAGTGCACAGAGGAGGGAATTATGTTGAGGAGTTCAAAAAGAGGACCAGAATCGTTGAGGATTCTGAGAATCTCTGCCAGGAGGGCATCGAGCGAGCGCATAGGTGCATAGGAGAAGAAGACGGAACTGTTGAACGTCCTATGAAAAGGAAACTCTGCCAGGTGGGCATTGAGACTGTGTGCGGGTAGGCACAAGAAGAAAAAAAAAAGACTCTTTGAGTTCTAGAGTTGGAGGAAGTATCCACTGAGGGATATTCACTGGGTTACTGAACACCCATGAAGACTCATCAATCAGGTTGCTTGAGCAGAGACACTGCCAGGAGGGCATTATATTCTCCATTTGTGGGAGGAGAAGAAAGGACAAACTCCCTCAAGGGGTCTGATTGTTTGCAGAAGTTCAGGAGGGACAGTGCTTTTACACGCATTGGTGAAGCTCAAGGTCGAGGAGTTTGCGGAGGAGAAACGAGACAAGGTCGAGGCCTTGGAAAAATATAAACTCCCCTAAGTCTGGGAGAAATGCGTAGAAGCTCAAGAGGAGCAACAGCGGCCGTCGGATGATCGAGCAATAGTTGGGATATCGACTATTGGGAAATCGGAGTTCCTGAGGTCGAAAGAATTGAGACATCAAAATTCTCAAAATCTTGAATACATCGGGACCGTCCATCTTGAGGAGGACGTGTGGAAGTAATCGAGCGCCATCGGGAAAAGTCCTGAAAGGGAAGACTCCATTGAATCATCGGGAGTCGACAAATCAGGAGTTTTGTGAGAAAGAGGTCGAGGAGATCCATAGCGGAAACCCTGATACAATCCGACCCGTCCATCTGTGGGACAGGTGGCAATCAGCGAGAGTCATCGACATTTTGGCCATTGGGACTCACACAGGTAAGTGTCCTTAGTTGGGTGTTTGGTGAAGTTTGAGATTTAAATATGGACCATCCATCCATTTGGGACGTGTGGCGGAGATCTGGAGGAAGTCGGGGATCGGCATATCGGGGATTTCAAGGACAAGAAAACTTTGCATTTAGGAATCGCGAACCCTGAAACCCTGAAGGATAGTGTGGGGGCCACAAAGGAGTCAAGCGAGGTGGACAGGTGGCAGGTGATATCGATATTCAGAGTTTTGAGGATCCCATGGACTAAGTGTCCATGCACTTCAGTTTCTCGAAGTCCAAACTCCGATAGACAGCAAGGTTGTGGTCTTGTGAGTGGGTGGTCACATGGGCCAGGTGTTTAGCCAAGAGGGGCTAACACATACAAAGGCACATCGGTAATTTGGGGATCAAGAGTTCAAAAGGTCAGGAATTCTCGACAGCGGAAAGTCTGAAACCCCGAAGCCCGATATTCATATTCCTGTGGGGAATTTGTTCATGGTCGTCCAAAAGATCGTGACAGGGAGAAGGAAGGACCTGTGGACTGGGTCAGATTTTCATAGTGATTCTCGAGGGAATCTAAGGAGCCGCTTCGGCTCAGTGAAAGAGGATTTTTGATCGATCCTGAGAGCGGGAGGTGCGTGCAGAGACCCTGGGGGTTATGGGTCTGCGAGCCTCACTGCATCAATATATGTACTCAATTTCTCATCACAAAAGGGGATATTGGATATTTTCCGAGTATATCATGATTTGATTGTATGGTTCATAGATTTATCCCTACAGGCTTCCTAAACTCCTCACACCAAGGTTTTTTATTTTTGAATATGTCAGACATCACTTGCATGTAGATGAGGTATGATTCACAAAGTAAACAAATAAAATACATATAACCTACCCCATCACCATGGGAGTTTATGTTTTAGCATAAATTGCACCACCCCATGCCATAAAAACTACTGGTAAGAGTTTCCAGTGGGGAAAGAATTAGTAGAAATCTTTCGATGACTTGGAATGGAAGATCATTAAAGAACTAGGTATTTCCTAACTTGAAGAAGTATTTTGAATTGGAGATGGATGCAAGTACATATTCCATGGGATCAGTCTTGATGTAGGGGGGTAAGTCGATAAGTTATCATTCTAAAATGTTTCATGTGGGAGTCCTGATAATCTTGAATGAAGTTGTTAGACAATACACAAAATGGAGTAATTTTATTTTTCATAAGAATAAAAAGTTATTCATGATCGTACCTATCTTATCTGATGCATTTTTTATGAAAGATATAATACAGTTTATTGATAACAATGGATTTTTGGATTCAATTAAACTAATAGAGGCTAATGCTTTTCCAGGAACCAAAAAGAGGGGAAAAAAAACAAGAAGAAGGGAGAATAAATAAGCACCTTCGAAAATCGTGACCAAGTTGACTTGCCCAAATAGTGACAGAAGGGATTTTCCCTAGCTCGCTTAAAATGTCAAGTGGAGGGAAGGAAGTAGAATCTAGCCACAATGAGGTAAGTCACTTTATAGATTTCTATTTGTCTCAATTTGTTTTGTTTTTTTTTTGGTTTTCTATTCAAAAATTTAAAACAAAAAATATATATATCTAGGGACATGAGACTAACTAGGAGAAATACGCCTTGGCTTCAATATTGGGGATGGAGGCCGTTAAAAAACTTGATGGTGTAGACTTGAAAACATTTTCAAGTAGGGATGATTTTAAGGATGGAAATTTATTTTTAAATGTAGAAACCTTGGCGAATCTTACTAATCCTTCATAAGCCAACTATAAATATTTGGTGATATTTTTGTAAAAATATTCAAATTTCTAAGGATTTTATGTAGTTTTTATAAAATTTTGGCGATTTTTAAGGTAAAATAATTTTATCCTATAAAATTTGGGCGAATCATTTTTAAAATAACGAATCTCGTTTTTGGAAAAACCATGGAAAATTAGCCCATGAGCGAAATTTAGCCCCTAAAATCATCCATGTTTTCAAGATACACAGAAAAACGATCTGTTATACCCCTTAAACATTGCAAGCAAATCAACCCTTTCAAATGGAATCAATTGATTCCCCAACCACTCATGGATCGAGCAGAATATCAAAAAGGAAATCATTGATGATAACTTCTAAGAATTTGGAATAGAGAGCAAAGACCTCCAATGTCGAATCCACTCCTGGGACCCAAAATTATTAGACCACGCCTTGTTTTGGATCTTTCATTGGTACCTATGATAAAAGGATAGAATACGACATAGTTTCAAGTGAAATATGAATGTCAGATGCTGGGAAGGTTTTTGTGAACATGTTGAAGGAATCATTCCTTCAACAATTCAAATTCCATATCCGTTTGTCATTCTCAAAGATACCAATGCACCTGCACAAAGTTGTAATTCATGACATGGATTATGAATTTGGCCTAGGTGGGTTAGTAAAAAAGGTGAAAAGACAAATGTCTCATAATTTCAAGAGATTCAGGTGCAACCAAACAAAGAAGATAAAAAAACTCCCACCCAAGCAAAGGCTCAAAAAAAGGCCAATTGATGTCAGTTTAAAAGTATGGAAAGAACTTGTAAAATCATATGAGAAGTTGGATGCACAGAGGAAGTTTGTCGAGGAGAGTACCCAGGTATTTGAATTTTCTCATAATCTTATATCAAATTTCTTAAACGATTTTTATATTTTATTTGTGCATAGTTTAATTGACTTAGTGTATTTTTCAGGACAAGGCCTCCAAATCTAGGCTTGAAAAACTCTGTGCCACACATCACAGTGGCCAAAAAGGTCTACAGGCCTTGATCTGCACATTTGTAAGTATATTTATTATATGAAATGATATTTTTTTATATTTCCTAGAAAAAAGTAAATGATTACATATTTATTATTTTAACTTGTCCATGTGCCATGTTTTGACACAAGGACAAATATGGTCGACATCCTACACATTTTGAAAAATAAATGTTACCAAACAAAAAGTGGATTGACTCTGTAATCTAGATGGAGAACGAGGTATCAATAGTACTAAAGGATCCCTTGCCTTGTTTTTTCCCTAGTTTTGTCAATGGCTCCCCATTTGGGAATCATTTCTTTTTATTTCCTTTGAATTTTATGAACTTGTGGAATGTTCCTTGTAATTTATGGAGTTTGGAAATACTAACCCTTGTTTTTTGGCTCTTGATAACAAACATAGTTTTCCTAGTAGGGATTTTCCCCTTCCATTTAATTTATTTATATTTGCCTACTATTTGGATAAGTTGGATTCTCATCCAACATTCATAGGGCCTTCTCTCCCTTGGACATGAATTGGATGTGAATAGTTAAAAATGGTGGTAACCATACTTTGATTATATAGGGAATTTTTTTTTTCCAATGTGGGGGGGAAATGGAAAAAAAAAAACTTGAAATTTCATGTTACTCTACCCTATGATGGTTTTTTTAAGGTGTTATAACCTTATATGGTGGTTTGTTCTTCCTTCTCATATATTTTTCCAACTTGGATTTAATTTTGTTAATTGGTCTTCTCCTTTACACTTGGTCCTTACCAACATTGACTTGTTGCATTAAACTAGGTGTTCTAGTGCTAGTCTCACCATAGACCTTTATCATAGGTCAACACAAAGGTTTAACATAGAGTGTTGACATTGACTACCTAGTTTGATATGTAGGCCATATCCATTTCATTAAAGTATTCTAGTGGAGTGCCCCTTGACTTGAGTTATCCTTGTTCATTATTAATAGACTTGGCTCTCAATAGTATCAAGTCTCCTTGATGGGTCTCATGTGTGATTGCTTCCTATAGAACCTATAACGCCACCCACATAATAGGGTGTTTTTTGCAAAATCTCATGAATTTTCTGTAACTCCCCAGGTTTTGAGCCCCATATTAAATAATGTATTTTGTTAATTGTCAAGAGGCTAGAGGGCCCACACAATTAAAAGAGGCATGTGTGCCTAATAAATGTAATCTTTTGATAATTATTAATAATAAACACATTGTTGGCTACTAGATGGAGAAGGACTAGAGTTATAGGGGGCTATGATTTCACAAGATAGGGGGCTTGAGGGGCTAAATGTTTATTTCCTATTTTTTATTACCTTTTTTTCTAAGGGAGTGGATCAGTTACATGAGCTTATTGGGGGGGTGGCCAAGAGGTTCTTGATTACTCATGAATTACTTAAACCTTCCCCTATTATGATTGGGGGGTTCTCTCATTCTCTCATTCACTCATTTGCACATTCACTCATTCTCTCATTCGCTCATTCGATCCTTCACTGGCTCATTCATTCACTCACTTGCTCACTCGTTCATTCATTAAATTCTTACCTATCACTCATTCATCCTTCATCATATGTGTCTTGGCTTGGGGAGAGGGAAACGAATTCTTAAAGAGTAGCCATGGTATTGTTGGTTGTAGAGATCATTGGTGTAATCCAACCCTAACTTGAGGCATGCATGCCTGAGATGCATTGGCATGTGTCCATCTTTGTTCATAGATTCAAGTCCTGAGAGTTCCATCATGGAGATTCTGGACCAGTTGCGTTGGAGCCCTGGAAGGAGAAGGACTTCCTGAGGGACTCCATGGTAGAGAAGGGTGGGGGTCCATTCTCTTGGGTGGCACGGGATAGGTAGAAGAGAGTTGGGTACTTGAATTGCAATGAGTGTTGGGAAAACCTGTGAGAGATTGAGTGTTGTTTAGTTTGGAAAGCCAAGTAACACTCTAGAACCGTCCTTATGAATTCATAGCCCTGGCTCGGGGGTGACATTGTTGTTGAGATTTGGATGAGTAGTGTCTGTGGTTGGGTGGAACATCCTTGGTCTCCAACCATTTGGTGTCTTACTTTATAAAGATAATTTCTCTCTATTATGGTCTTATTTACATGTATATGAATGCATTCCGCTGTGTATTTATTTATCATTTAATTGAATCTTTAGAATATGCATGCTTGTTGGTTATTGTCGTGCATGTCATTAATTTTTTTCTTTTATGCATCCTTATTAATTTAAAAAGGTATCGTTAAGAGAAAGAAATATGAGGGTGGGCTTGAAGGTAGCATACCACGGTCTGTGGATGGCGAGGTATGTTACAAATTGGTATTCAACCTTACAGTTGAAAAGATGTTTTAGAAAAGGATGTCAATTGTATGCAGCTCATGTGGAAGAGCCAGAAAATACAAAGGGACCAAGCCTTGAATATTTCTCAGTACTACAGGAATTTGAAGATGTATTCCAAGAAATACGAGGGTTTCCACCAAGAAGGGAGATAGATTTCTTAATTTATTTAGTGCTAGGAGTTGCCCCAATGTCAAAAACACCTTATAGAATGAGCACACTAGAGTTAAAATAATTACAAATGCATTTGGAGGAATTGTTGAAGAAAGGGTACATACGTCCAAGTGTTTCACCTTGGGGAACACCAATATTTTTTGTCAAAAATAAGGATGGAACCTTGAGGCTATGTATTGACTTTCGAAAATTGAATAAGTATACTATAAAGAACAAGTATCCTCTACCCATAATTGATGACCTTTTTGATCAGCTAAGAGGAGCAAAGATATTTTCAAAGATTGACCTTAGGTCGGGATACCATCAAGTAAGGATCAAGGAAGAAGGCATTCATAAGATAGCCTTTAGAACCAGGTATGGTCATTATGAATTTGTAGTGGTGCCATTTAGACTGACCAATGCACCATCTATCTTTATGTTCTTAATGAATGGCATATTCAGAAATTATTTGGATAAGTTTGTCATAGTATTCTTGGATGGCATACTTGTCTATTCCAAGTCTGAAGAGGAGAATGAACATCACTTAAGACTAGTATTGCAAGTGTTGAGAGAACATTAGTTGTATGCCAATATGAGTAAGTGTTTTTTTTATCAAAAGTAGATCCATTACTTAGGAAACATTATTTCAGAGCAAGGCATAGCAGTAGATCCAGAGAAGATTAAAGCCATTAGGGGATGGCCAACACCCAGAAATGTGTCAAAATTTAGATATTTTATGGGATTAGCTGGTTACTACATAAGGTTCATAGTAGGGTTCTCTAAGATTGCTCATCCCATCACTTCTTTGCAAAATAAGGGAACTAAATTTGAATGGACACCTAAGTGTGAAGAGAATTTTAATTTGTTGAAGGAATTACTTACTAGTTCACCTGTGTTAAGGATTGCTGACCCAAATGAAAGTTGTGTGGTATGTACAGATGCATGTAAGGAAGGACTTGGGGGAGACCTCATGAAAAATGGACATTTCATTGATTATGAGTCCAGAAAACTTAAGGAACATGAGAGGAATTATGCCATGCATGACTTGGATCTTACTACCATTGTCCACACCTTGAATATATGAAGACATTATCTCATTGGGAAGAGATTTGAATTAAGGACAAACCACATTGGCCTGAAGTATCTTTTTGAACAACCAACCTTGAACACCAGGAAAACAAGATGGCTGGAATTTTTAAGTGAATATGAACTTCATATCAATCATTTCAAAGGAAAAGAGAATAAATTTGTCGATGCACTTAGTAGAACAGTGCATCTCATGCATGCTACTATTGTCAGTATGCATCAATCAGACTTGAAGAGCATAATTTTAGATGATCTTGTTACATATGAGCATTACCTACATGTAAAGGAAAGCTTATAGCAAGGATATGTACAACAGAAAATAAAGGAGTATGAGATACAGGAAGATGGATTACTTATGCATAAGAATAGAATCTATGCTCCTATTTCTAGAGAACTGAGGAATTTGGTATTGAAGGAAATGCATGATGTTCCTTATGTTGGACATGATGGTTACCAGAAATCAATTACAACAATAAGAAGCCAATTATTTTGGCCGAGAATGAAAAAGGATGTTGTTGATTACATCGCTCAATATATGGAATGTCAGAAGGTGAAGGTTGAGCATAGGCACCCAGCGGGTTTGTTGCAGCCATTACCAATCCCAGAGAATAAATGGGAAGTGATAACCATTGATTTCATAACTAAAATACCTAGTACAACAAGACAACATGATTCAATCATGGTAGTGGTTGACAAATTAACAAAGGATGATCATTTTGTTCCTGTAAAAACAACACATACAACGGCTAATATTGCAGAGGTTTACATGAGGGAGATTGCTAGGTTGCATGGGATACCTAGGACAATTGCCTCAGACAGAGATACAAAGTTTACCTCCAATTTGTGGAGGGGATTGTTTAAAGGATTTGGTACAAATCTAAACTTTAGCACAACATACCATCCATAGTCAGATGGGAAAATAGAGAGGGTCAACCGAGTACTTGAAGATATGTTGAGAATTTATGTAATGGATAAACCATCTAAGTGGGAAGATTACTTACACTTGGTTGAGTTTGCATATAATAATGGGTATCAAGCTTCATTGAGAATGATCCCATTTGAAGCCTTGTATGGTAGGAAATGCAATAATCCAGTGAGTTGGGATAACCCAGCAGATAGAGTGGTACTTGGGCCAGAGTTTCTCAAGGATATGGAAGACAAGATGGTTAAGATCAAATGGAATTTAAAGGCAGCTCAAGATAGACAAAAAGTTTGTGCAGATAAAAATAGGGCAGCTAGAGAATTTAAATTAGGGGAGAATGTACTTATGAAAGTGAAGCCCAAGAAAAGCTCTTTGAAATTGGGTAGTTGTACAAAGTTGGCAGCCAGATTCTGTGGTCCATTTGAAATATTGGAAAGAATAGGGCCAGTTGTATACATGCTTACATTGCCTGCTTCCATGAATGTTCATAATGTATTTCATGTTTCTTTTATAAATAAATATGTACATGATCCTAACCATGTTATTGATTAGCATCTGATTCGGATAGAGATAGAGGGAGACTTTCAGGTCTAGCCAGTGCCAGGATTGGATAGAAAGGTCAAAATGCTCCAAAATTGAGTTATAGAGCTGGTAAAATTTTAGTGGACCTACTACGGTCCTAAAGATGCTACCTAGGATCATGAAGATTCCATGCAGGTAGAGTACCCACATCTTTTTTAATAAATTTTGAAATTTTGATCTCTATTTTGTATATGCACTGAGGACAATGCCAAAACAAGGGGGATGGGATGTAACACTCCAGGTTTTGAGCCCCATATTAAATAATGTATTTTGTTAATTGTCAAGAGGCTAGAGGGCCCAAACAATTAAAATAGGCCAGTGTGCCTAATAAAAGTAATGTTTTGATCATTATTAATAATAAACACATCGTTGGCTGCTAAACAGATAAGGACTAGAGTTATAGGGGGCTATGATTTCACAAGAGTGGGGGCTTGAGGGGATAAATGTTTATTTCCTATTTTTTATTACCCTTTTGTCTAAGGGAGTGGATCAGTTATGTGATCTACTTGGGGGGAAGTCTAGGAGGTTATTGTTTCCCCATGAATTACTTAAACCCTCCCCTATTTTGATTTGGGGGTTCGCTCATTCGCTCATTCACTGGTTCATTTGTTTACTCACTTTCTCACTTGTTCATTCATTACATTCTTACATATCACTCATTCATCCTTTATCATCTGTGTCTTGCCTTATGGAGAGGGAAACGAACTACTAAAGAGTAGTCATGGTATTGTTTGATGTAGAGGGCGTTGGTGTAATCCAGCCCTAACTTGAGGCCTGCATGTCTGATATGAATTGGTTGTGTCCAGCTTTGTTCATAGCTATGAGTCTTGAGAGTTCCAGCATGGATATTTTTGACCAGTTGCGTTGGATCCCTGGAAGGAGAAGGACTGCCTGAGGGATTGTCTAGCAGAGAAGGGTGGGGATCCATTCTCTTGGGTGGCACAGGCTGGGTAGAAGAGAGCTAGGTACTTGGATTTCTACGAGTGTTGGGAAAACCTGTGAGAGATTGAGTGTTGATCTGTTTGGGAAGCCAAGTAACACTCTGGAACCATCCTTGTGAATTCATAGCCCTGACTCGGGGGTGACACTAATGTTGAGATTTGCAACAATAGTGTCTATGGTTGGGTGGAACTTCCTTGGTCTGCAGCCTATTGGTTTCTTCTTTTATAAAGATAATTTCTCTCTGATATGGTATTATTTACTTGTATATGAATGTATTCTGCTTTTTTATTTATCGTTTAATTGAATATTTAGAATATGCATGCTTGTTGGTTATTGTTGTGCATGTCATTAGATTGTTTCTTTTATGCATCCTTATTAATTTAAAAAGGTATTGGTAAGAGAAATAAGTTTGAGGGTGGGCTTGAAGGTAGCATACCCTGGCCTATGGGTGGCGGGGTATGTTACATTTTCCCTTTCAAACAATTTACATTTTTATATAAATTTGATTGCTTCTTTTAGTTTAGTATTATTTTACTTGCTTCGAACCCTCAACTTCTCTCACTAGGAGCTCTTCCCTCCCTTTATGGGCACTCTTGTCTGAATTTATATTGATTTTTTATGTTTCACAAGAGAATCTATCAAAAAATATAATATCTTTGAGAAAACTCAATCAAATATCCAAACATGTCCTTACATGTCATCCTCTTTTCAATATGAGAGATGTAATGATCCTTCATTGAATCAATGATGATTCTCTTTTCCTTGTCATTGTTATGGTGAGCATATAATTATGTTGGATTGACAAGTTTTGGAACCACTTTCATGACATGATCTCAAATATTGGCATCCTCCATAATAATTTTTAACCTAATCTTTTAAAGAGAAAATTGGAAGCTCATTCTAATGTGTCACACCCTCTAATACTGAGATTCATATTACACATTATGAATTGATCCTAAAATTAAAAATCAGCAATAAATGAAGTAGACACTACCTTTCAAATGGTATTATATCTTCACCCAATAAAACTTCATATATATGTATAGGAGACTAAGTTCAAGTACGTACTTTTGGCTTCTTACTATAGGCCAATACAACCCTCCAAGCTCTCCAAAACCCTAGCTCCAACAAAGAGATTCCAATAAGATAAGATCACACTAACAAGTCCTCCTTGGCCTCATGAAAGGAATATCATTTTCTCTTCCTCCTCATTAGGTACAACCCTAGGGTTTTTCATGAAAACCTAACTCCTTAACTCCTTAGAGTAGAAACCCTAACACCCTAGACTTCAAGAATGCTCAAGAAACCCTGGTGCTTGAAATGGGTGAAAAAGTAAAAAAAATAGAATGAATAAAGGAGAAAAAGAGACTAATGTTTCTCCTCCTACATATATACCTCAATTGTAAATATGAATAATCATAATATTATCTATGATTTCATCATGTCCAATGTCTAACTCACGAGAACAAACCCAAGCATCTTACAAGAGAAATCTCCCAACAATGGACATGTTCTTTAAACATCATAACTTCTGCTAGGTTTTCCTCATGAACACTAGTTTCTTACTCCAAGAATACAAGTACAAAGAAAAGAGCATAATGATGATGACAATTATGAAATCACTATCTCATTCCTTTACATATAGAGAGGTAATTCAGGCCAACAATACGAAAGTGGGACTAAAACCTTACAACCAACCTACTACAAACAAGTAATCCCACACATGTGAAGAAATCCTAGAGGTGACATATGTCAAGATCCAAGGTGATGAGGATACACAAGAAAATCTCTAAGACAAGAGCACTCCTCATCCAAGTTCCAACACTCCTCCTTCAAGGGATACAATCATCCAATCCCTCTTCAAGTCAATGTGTCATTTCTGGGTCCACCCATCTACATGTCCACTCCCTCAACCCAAGCTAGCATAAGTCAAGTACAAGCCACTATGTAAGAGATCCAAGTATCCCTGTTCTGCTTAGATGTCAATTCTCTTTCATGGAATACCAAATTCTCCAAAGACAATTTTGGATATCTGAAAACGTCATATATATGTATAGGAGACAAAGTTCAAGTTCATACTTTTAGCTTATTAATACAGTCTAGTACAACCCTTCGATCTCTCCAAAACCCTAGCTAGGTAAAAAAACAAAAACCCTAGCTTCAACAAAGAGAGTACAATAAGATAAGATCACACTAACAAGTCCCCCTTGGCCTCATGCAAGGAATCTCCTTTTCTCTTCCTCCTCATTAGGTAAAACCCTAGGGTTTATCATGAAAACCTAACTCGTTACCTCCTTATATTAGAAACCATAGCATCCTAGACTTCAAGAATTCTCAAGAAACCCTAGTGCCTGAAACGAAAGAAAAAGTAAAAAGTAGAATGAATAAAGGAGAAAAAGAGACTAATGTTTCTCCCCCTACATCTATAGCTCAATTGTAAATAATAATAAGCATAATATTATCAATGATTTCATCATCTCCAATGTCTAACTCATAAGAACAAACCCAAGAATCTTACAAGAGAAAACTCCCAACAATGGACATGTTCTTTAAACATCATAACTTATTCTATCTTTTCCTCATGAAAACCAATGTATTACTCCAAGAAGACAAGTACAAAGAAAATATCACAATGATGATGATAATTATGAAAGAAATATCTCATTCCTTTACATATAGAAAGGCAATTAATGCCAACAATACGAATGTGGGCCTAAAACCTTACAACCAACCTACTACAAACATGTAAGCCCACAAATGTGAAGAACTCCTCCTACAGGTGACATATTTCAAGATCCAAGGTGATGATGATCCACAAGAAAATCTCCAAGACAAGATCACTCCTCATGCAAGGTACAACACTCCTCCTCCAAGGGATCTAATCATCCAATCCATCTTCAAATCAATGTTATGTTTATGGGTCCACCCACCTACATGTCCACTCTCTCAACCCAAGCTAGCATAAGTTAAGTACAAGACTCTATGTAAGAGATCCAAGTAGCCCCATGTTGCTTATATGTCAATTCCCTTCCATGGAATGTCAAATTCTCCAAAGACAATTTTGGATAGTTGAAACGTTCATATATATGTATAGGAGACAAAGTTCAAGTACGTACTTTTGACTTGTTACTATAGGGCAGTAAAACCCTCCAAGATATCCAAAACCCTTCCAGGTAAAACACAAAAACCCTAGCTCCAACAAAGAGACTCCAATAAGAAAACACCACACTAACACGTCCTCCCTAGCTGCATGCAAGGAATATCCTTTTCTATTCCTCCTCATTGTGTACAAGCCTAGGGTTTGTCATCAAAACCTAACTCCATGTTGGGACTATGACACATCTAGCTCAAATATCACATGGAGTCCCCCCCCAATGTTTAGTGGTACATGGTATTTCTCATTTCTTGTGACTACTGTAGTGATTTCACATTTGACCACCCGATCAACATATGATAATGAATATAGGGTTTATACACATTGGAATGATCCCACCATTTACCTAGTTCTAGTTTGTTATTACTTGACATGAAATAATGTAGACAATAAGGTATATGTGTGATGACATATATCCCATGATAAATTATCAGTAGGGGATTCTAAGTCCTAATCCTAGTGGATGTGGTGGAAATAATATAATTTACAGAGGAATACACTTTTTCCACCAACTAAGTAGCCACGTGATCAACTAGGTATAGCCATGCAACCAACATGGACCATTATAATCATATAATGTCAGTTATCTAAATCTATTAAATTCATCACCATATGGCATTTTTTCTTGCTTATATGATGGTAAAAGAAAGCATGCAACTCTAGAACACCACCTTATAAGGGGTACCAATCATCATCCTTTTTTCATCAAAGGGAAAAAATCCTTTAAGTCAATAATCAATGGTTAGGAAAACTATGGTTTTAGGCTAACTCCTAACCATCACAACAATTCTTCAAACAACCTTCCATCAAAAGATTCACTATGAAAGAAAGAACCATCCTTGTCACCAAACTAGACAAACTATGTTGTCAATGGTCAAATTATTCCAAGTAGACATGCATCACCATGTCAAGTAAGTAACCTAAACCTTAAAAAACTCTACTTAAATAATCTATGTCATCAAAACTTAGCCTCATTAAAACAACTATTCATCATTAAAACAACTATTGTCAACGCCATTAAGCAAATTCATCATCAAGGAACTGAACAACAATCGAAGTATGTTAGCAAATTTGTTCCCTATTATAAATCTACACAATGGAATAAGCCAAGTAATGTGTTTTTATAAATTGTGCATTCCACCTCTCCAAGTGTGAAACATCTATCCTTCCATAATGCTTATTATGTAAAACATTTCCATTTTGTTTCCATCTAGATCTATGGCATAAATTTTTCCAATTGTATATATGTTGATTTCTACTCCACTTATAGTTGTTAACTAAACTGTGGAGAATATATAAAGAGACAAAAGAGACGCAAATATGAAATAGTATATTATATCATTGTGCTTAGAAAATGTTACCTCTTCAACTTGCATCAAAGTTGTAAAATTCCCAATCCATGGATGCAACCCAAAGGAAACTTAGAGGGCTTACCCATTATAACCTCAGTAACTCCCTCTCTCACTTTAGGTTGGCTTTTCTCCAACACAAATGGGGTATCTCTAAGTAGGATTGTTAACGTTATGACAAGGAGGCTTGAGGTGATGTGAAGATATAGCTTAGCAAAACAATTTTTTTGTATTATAGTGAAAATAAAGGGGTGATGGAGGATAAGGGACTAGTCTCTACCCAATATTAGGCCAATAGAGTCAAGAGGTCAAACCAAGAAAGAAATTTATGAAGAATGTGAGAATGTGGGGCTGAAAGAACAAGTTATCTTACTCTTCACCAAAGGGGGCGAACTCTGTGCCAACAAAGAGTAAGATGAAGCTAATGTCAGGGAGTTATAAGCCAAGGAAAAGGCTAAGGAAGAATTCAAAATAAAGCATAGGATGCTAAACTACAAGAGAAATAGGTTCATGAAGATGTTGTCGAAGTCTAGAAACAACTAGAGGATTGCTTCGTATAAATATTCTCAAACAATGAAGAGGAACATGAGGTTTTTGATTAGGACATTGACATGGTTTATAACTTAGAAGGTCACTTCTATCCTCCATCACTTATCCTGCACTTGGAAGATCCTGAAGAAAAGTAAAGAGGGCCAAACTACATACATTGTCTATGAAATAAATATACTATCTTCTAACCTCCAAACTTGCTTGCCCAAAAAATAATGGAATTCACCCAAGTCACTCATATCAAATGTAGTGTTAATATTTTCTTAAAGGAATTAATCACATCAATGTTGGAAACCTATAAATACCAAATCCATGTATAAAATAACAACAAAACATTTCACCGATAACCTTCTTAGTGTAGAAATTTGAGTTGGATGAGGCTTTCTAAAGCCACACTTTGTAAAATGATTATCAATTGTCTTATTCCAAGACCTTAGCGATTACTTAAGACCATAAAGTGACTTATTTAGCTTGTAAAATAAGTTCAGATACTTCTTATCCACAAATCCTGGTGGTTGTTGCATATAGATTTCTTCATGTAGAGCCCCATTTAAAAAGGAATTTTTTACATCCACTTGGTGGATCTCTCCCCCAAGAATAGTTGTTAAACAAAAACTGATTCTAAAAGTGTTTATCTTAACAACTAGAACACAATTTTATGCATATCCTATACTGTTTTTTTTGTTTGAATTCTTTAGCAACGAGTATAACCTTCAAATTCTCTACATCACCATCTGAATTAATTTTAGTTTTATAAATCCAGTTGCAACTAACTAGTTTCTTACCTCTTGGAAGGGGAACTAACCCCAAAGTTTGGTATATCATCAAAGCATTTTAATCTACCTTCATATCTTACTCCCATTCTTCATTTCCTTTATCCTACTCATAAGAGGTGGGGTCATTATTTTTCATAATATTTTCCATAAGTGCATTGCACCTTGAGGTTGTATTGTTGTAGGTTTCTTTCTTTATTTTATTTTCAACATTATCTAGGAGTTGCGCTTGCACTCCCACATGGTACTCATATTTTTTGTAGTCTCCATTTCCATTGACCTACTTTTTTGGTCATTCATTGGACATTAATACAATTGTCTTATCTTATTGAATTTACGGCGTTGTGAAGGAGGTCTCGGACCTCCTTGGTAAATTTCACAAATTCACCTTGTTTTCCTAGCTTGGGTTCCATCATTTTTTCCCTTGTGCATTTTCAAGTATTCTTGCTTCATTTTCGGAGTTCTCATTATTAAAATTAGAAGTAGCCTTTTCAGAAACACCATTAATATCATTACTAGCCAAACTAGAATTATTTGAATGTATATTGAGCTAAATATGAAACAAGGGGAGCATTACATTACAACATCTATGGAAAAACTATAGTAGTATGAGGATTAGAACTTGTTAACATTGAATATTAATCAAATTCAACATATCTACTAACAAACACTACTTTATTTACCAAATCATGCTATCAATAAGCCTTAGATTCCTCTCTATATTCCATAAATAATCATTTTTGGGTTCTAGACTTTTATGTTTCTCACAAGGAATGTGTGTCCATGCAATGCATCCAAAAACTTCAAATACTTTTATGAGATTTCTTACCACTACGTACCTATTTTGGAGTAGCACTCTATTCACATTATGTGCAATGCATGAAACAACTAACCCTAAAATTTGTATTGCAGCCCTTAAAATGCAACTTGCATCTAACCATCTCTATTAGTGTCCTATTCATTCTCTCAACGACCCTATTTTTCTTAGGTGTATGAGGAAATGTTCTTTGTATTCTATTACCTTGTTGATTACAAAAGGAATCGAACTTTTCCTTAGTACACTCACCTCTATTATCTGTCTGCAAGCAACCAATCCTTCTGCCACTTTGATTTTCAACCAGTGCCTTAAATTTTTGCAATGCTTCAAACACTTTGTTTTCCATTTCAATGAAATAGACTTAAACTCCTTACTATAATAATCAATATAAGTGAGAAGGTACTTGGCACATAATTAACTATAGACCAGTTGCAAGGGATAATTTTCCCTCCCTACCTTATCTATATCAAAGGATCTTGGTGGTGACTTATCATAATTTAGACACCCAAGCCTATCATGCCAAAGTCTCGTCATATAGTCTATATGTGAAACAAGGGCATAAAAAAGAGTATGTTCATTATCAACAAAATCAGAAAACTTCAAAAGGTCTAGACCAAGATCAATTTTACCCAAGGCAATCACCTTTTTTTGGATCCTTTCTATATCTAATAATGACCTTCTCAATTGAAGCAAAAAAATGATAATTGGCCTAAGAACGTGCGCACACACACACACAAAGAACATTGACCCCCAAACCTTCAAACAATGACACATTTTAAAAAATGCAATTTTTTCATAGTAACAATTTATTTTTTCCAAGGAAAACCTTGCACGGAAACCCAAGGGTTTCTTCCCCACATTCATGGATGGCCTCCATATTAAACCTTACCCAAAGAGATTTGAATTAGGCACCTGTTGGCTCGGAACTAGCTAAATTCCCAACAACATTGGAAACAACCAATTGAGCTAACCCATTGGGATATATTAATAGTGTTTAGTCCCAATATTGGAAGTTTCATTTTTACTCCAATGACCATTTCCTTATTAGAGTTGGCTTCTTCATGAAAATCAACAAGTAAAGATATATCCCTTGTCATATGACATGATGCACCATAATACAATATGCATTCCTTATTGTAGCCATGATCAAAATACTCCCCTTTACATACATATTCTCTTTCCGAAGAAGTGCTAAGATCCTCTAATTCACATCGATGGATTAATTTGGATTGTTCTTATATATTACGTTCTATATGTGATCCATTTCCTAGCATATAAGCTACCTTTCAAGAGTTGAAAATTGAATTTTCTGAAGCAACCAAAGTTGACTCAGCATTCTTTTTAACAAAAAAAGTGAGAAAATGATGCAGGAGCATCGCTTCACATCAGCAATGCGCCAACTATCCAGCACATTCAGCATGCATATCGAGGAGAGAGGTTCCAACTCTCTCATTTTAAAATTTTAAATTGTAATTAAATGTGTGTAAGGATGGTAGAGACAAGCCATGCTTTTGTGCATGTAGTATATAGAGTCACCTTTAATGGTTGACAAGCTGAGATCTAGATCTGATTTGGACTAGGCATCCATTGAATGTAATTCAATGTAAATTAATGAGAGTAGGTAGCTTGGAGGGAAGAGCTTGAGGATCCCCTATTTTTAAAATATATTTGGTATTTGTTTTGAGTTAGGGAGAGAAAAGAGAAGAGATGAGAGATTTGAGACTCAATTGCAGTCTGAGATTTTGTAACCTTTGTGTAGGCATTTTGAGATTAATACAAGCAGAGCAGTTTTTTGTGCATATTGTATTGTGTGTGTTTATGAATGAATGTATTTTATTTGTTTATATGCATATGTTGTAGATGTATGTTAGGTTCCATTTGCAAGGACAGGTATAATTTCTTATTTGTGAGTTTTCTTTGATTTTAGTCTAGGTTCTTTGTGGTTTCATGCAAGGGGTTGCATGATAGAGTACTGAGGACTCTGTAAGATAGTACAAAGAATGCACATCTGAGTTCTGTGGAATTCAGGAAAATACGTGCTAGGAGGGCACACTAGAGGAATTCATAAACTCATAGAAGAACCTCAAGGTTGTTGAACACCTTGGAGGAAAGACTATGTAGAGGAAGGCACGAAGAGAAGACATAATTGTTGAAGGTTTTGTAAATCTCATCCAGGTGGGCATGGAGCAAGTGAAAAGAGTGCACGAGAATAACTACGTTTCAAGTTTTGAGAGAAGAGAAGTGTTGAGGAGAAGATACTTACACAGATACTGAATACTCTGGAGGAAGACCTGTGCAAGGAGTGCACCAGGCCAACACTCAGATGAAGTTTTGAGAGACATCCATCTGAAGGCTAGTCGAAGAGAAAGAAGAATGCACAAAGTGAACTTGTTTCAAGTTCCAAAGCTCAGGAGGTCGAGCGCAAAGTGTGCCAGGAGGAGCACCAGAAGTCTTCTAAGGAAGCAGAGGGCGAAGTCCCTTAGAACTGAGTAAGTTCGTAATATTAGAAGAGATAGCACAAGGAGTGTGCAAGAGTGGGATTATTTCAAGTCCCAAATCTCAAGGGGAGTAGCGTGAAGTCGCACATAGAGCGCAATTATGTGCAGCGGCCGAGGTCGAGTTTCATCACCAAAGCTCAAGGAGAGACATCATTTCCAGGATGCAGATGAGATCCAAGTTGCAAGGCTCGTAGGAGAACAATTGAATGCCAAGACCTTCGAACGATTGGAAATCTTCCAAGTCTGGGAAGAGTTGAAAGCTCTGGAAGAGGAGAACATCTGCCATTGGATTGGGCAGAAGAGGAGATCTGGACCATCAAATCCACATCTAGACACAGGAGGAATGCGCACAGGGAAGATCATATTTGGGCCTCCAGATCTGAGCGTAGAGGACCAACAGCCATTGGATCCGGAGGAAAGCACGCAAGTCTTAATCCTTTCGTGTACAAGGGAACAAACTTTGCGAAGTCACGAAGTCATGAAAGCATCAGAGCCATCCATCATCGGAGATAGGTGGCAGCAGATGCAGGTGTTCGTGGAATCAGACATCAGGAGATCAGAAGGGAACAGAGGAGAAAACTCATGAAAGGAGAGTTTTTGAAATCATCAGAACCATCCATCAGAAGGGACACGTGGCGAACAATCAGTATTTCACTAACTTGTGAATCGAAGGAGTCAACGGATAAATTTTTAAGAATTCGGGATAGCCGAAATCATGACAGGATCTTGGTCGTTGGATCGAGGCAGTCTATGGGCCATCAATATAAAGTATCGACATTTCGAGAATCGAGAGTGTGAAGGAACCAACTACCCAGAAGTCACAAAACATGAAATCCTAACGAGATCCTAGTCATTGATTGAGGAAAGATTTCGATCATTGATTGTCTAGGGAAATATTGGCATTTTTAATTTTTGAAAGTCGGAAGCGCGGAGGAGTTTGAATTCGAGATCCACGATACGTGAAATCCAAATAGGATCTGGATTGTTAGATCGTAGAAGGATCTGGATTGTCGATCCACAAAAAGGGATTCACGATTTTGGAATTTGAGAAAGGAGGAGTGTTGTATCATGAAATCTTGAGTCATAAAATTTCGACGCGCTCGAAGGTGGACACCAAGACGCAAATGAGGTCATATGATTGGGACATAAAGGGGAGTCAAAGAACCGCTAGCCCTTTTTGGGGATTCAGGGATTGAAGGAGTCAGAGGGACTCACAACATAAATCATGAAGTCGTGAAACCCAAAACACTCTTTCAAAAAAAGGTTGTGATCACATCGGTTGGTCACGTGGAAGGAGATTCGCACCTTGTTCTTTTCCACACAAGAGTAACTTCTAAGAAGGACCTGTGGTTATAATTTTTGAGTATTCCAATTGGGAATCAAAGAGTCATTTCGACTCAAAAAGAGATTAAGAAAGATCTGTAGACCAGGAGGTCAAGAAGAACCTCTTGTGCAAGGGGTGTTTCATAAGGTGGTATCAGAGACTAGCTAACAACTTTTGTTTTCTGTAGAGGGAAGATAGAGGACAATTTTGATTTAATTGTTGCATCAGGTGGTATCAGAGCGGAATTTCGTCTGTATATTTCAGGCAAAAAGGATTGAAGGAGAAATTATGGTAACATCAAGTGGTGTCAGAAGTTCATCTGTATACATCAGGTGAAGGAAGACAGGGTGTTGATTCTCTGTGGTGATCGTTGCAAGGTGTGCAGCAGTCAATAGACATCCAGGTGAGTTGTAGGGGAAGATGGGAATGCTCTCAGTTGTAGAGTGAACAACATACTTTCCAAGAGAGCAGGTAGAAGAATAAGATGGCTACTGAAGGCCGTGAATGTGGTCCAAGAGGAGACTGCCAGTAGAAAATCAAGGCTGAGACGAACAAAGATCTCATCAAGATAAGAGCGCAAATGGAGAAGCTTACATTTAAAATGCAGCAGGATGCAAAGATGCATTGGGTGTATGAGTGATGCATGAAGAAGAAGGCAAAATGTTCGATTAAGAAATTGGTGACCAAAGAACAGCAAAGGTTGTTGAGAAGATGGTTGAGGTGTGTTGAAAGCCTCAAAGATGAAGAGGAAGTGGTTCGCATATGTGAGCCAGAAACTGGGAAGAGTCTTAGTGATGATAAGGGGAAGAGATCAGAGAAGGATATCAAAAACTGCCAAGTGGGTAGTGAGGAACTTTCAAGTTTCCAAGTGGGCAATGAGATGATATCATTGGAGGATCTCATAGACTTCTAGGAGGGCAGGACAGAAATCCCATATTTCCAGGTGGGAAAGGGAGAAGAGAAGAGATTGTCTGACAGTCTCATGAACTCAGAGGTGAGTTCATGTAAGCAAGAGAAGCTAACAGAGGAGGATCTGAAATGCACTCTGATCATTGGAGGAATTGAATTATTCCATCCATATAGCCCAGTTGATACCAAAGCTTGTGTTGCATATGCCACAACAGCAGAAGGATAGCCAATAGAAACTGTCAAGGAGGAGAAGATGTTGATGTTTTCCCCAACAGAAGAAGAAGATCATTCAACAGAATTGCTCGAAATTATCATCCAGGAAGCTGAAAAGGAGGTAACTATAGTAATGGAGGTTGCAGAAGCACAAGAAGAGGACACAAACAACATAGATTTTGTTGGTCTATGTGAAGAATTGGAAGCCCTAAAGATAAGGGTGATAGTGCAGAGAATGCACATCCAACAGATCAGGTTGAAGACAAAGGGAGAATACCATCCCAAGGAGCAGCTGGAGGAAGCTGGACTTGAACCAACACAAGAAGAAATAGAAGAAGAGAATCTATCAGAAGAGGAAGAAGTTGAGTAGCAACTCAGTGAAGAGACTGTAGAATTCAGGTTTGTCGTAGGGTGGCAAGCTAAGGCCATAAGATATGAAGAAGGTAGCAAGGGGGATCAAGTTTATCTACCCACCGACAAGGAGGAGCTGCAACCAAATAGTCTGCATGGAAGAAGAGACCATCCATGGGTGTAGCCAGACGAGGTAATAGAAGAAATCATAAGGATGATGTTGAGGTCAGCACATGAGACTGCCAACAAGGAGAAGTTGAGCAGAAGGAATCCTTCCATAGAAGCAGGGAAGAAGCAACAGAAGAAACAGCAAAGCAGTGGAGCAGATGGACATCTCCAAAGAACAGTTTAGTATCCAGGTGGATTTTGACAAAGATGGGGAGCCCATGAGCAGGAGCTCATGAATTTTTCATAGCAATGGAGTATGATGCAGGAGCATCACTTCACGTCAACAATGCGCCATCTAGCCATCACATTCAATGCGCATTCATGGATGAGAGAGGCACCAACCCTCTCATTTTAAAATTTTAAATTGTGATTAAATGTTTGTAAGGCTGGTAGAGCCAAGCCATGCTTTTTTGCATGTAGTAGATAGAGTCATCTTTAATGGTTGATAGGCTGAGATCTAGATCTGATTCGGACTAGGCAGCCATTGAATGTAATTCAATGTAAATTAATGAGAGTAGGTATCTTAGAGGGAAGAGCTCGAGGAGCCCCTCTTTGTAAAAGATCTTTGGTATATGTTTTGAGTCAGGGAGAGAAAAGAGAAGAGAGGAGAGAGTCGAGACTTGATTGCAGTCTGATCTTTTGTAACCTTTTTACAGGGATTCTGAGATTAATACAAACAGAGAATTTTTTCCTGCATATTGTATTGTGTGTGTTTATGAATGAATGTCTTTTATGTGTTTACATGCATATGATGTAGATGTATGTTAGGGTCCATCTACAGGGATAGGTAGAATTTCCTATCTATGAGTTTTCTTTGATTTCATTATGAGTTCTTTGTGGTTTCATGCAATGGGTTGCATGGGAGAGTACTGAGGACTCTGTAAGCCAGTGCAAAGAATGTGAAACTAAGTTCTGTGTAATTTAGGTAAAGACGTGTTAGGAGGGAACACCATAGGAAGTCATAAACTCAAAGGAGAACCTCAAGGTTGTTGAACACCTTGGAGGAAAGACTTTGTAGAGGAAGGCACAGAGAGAAGACAGAATTGTTAAAGGTTTTGTAGAGCTCTACCAGGTGGGCATCGAACAAGTGCAAAGAGTGCACGAGAAGAACTTTGTTTCAAATTATGAGAGAAGAGAAGTGTCGAGGAGAATATACTTACATAGATACTAAATACTCTGGAGGAAGACCTGTGCAATGAGTGCACAAGGCCAACACTCGGACGAAGTGTTGAGAGATAGTAATCTGAAGGAAGAGTGAACTTGTTTCAAGTTCCAAATCTCAAGAGGTCGAGCACAAATTGTTCCGAGAGGAGCACCAAAAGTCTTCTAAGGAAGCAGAGGGTTGAGTCCCTTAGAATTGAGTAAGTTCGTAATCTCAGAATAGATAGCACAAGGAGTGTGCAAGAGTGGGATTATTTCAAGTCCGAAAGCTAAGGGGGAGTAGCGTGAAGTCGCACACAAAGCACAATTGTGTGCAGGGACCAACATCGAGATTCATCACTAAAGCTCGAGGAGAGACAACGTTTCCAGGACATAGATGAGATCCAAGTTGTAGGGCTTGTAGGAGAACAATCGAAGGCCAAGACCTTCGAATGATTGGAAATCTTCCAAGTCTGGGAAGAGTTGAAAGATATGGAGGAGGAGCAAAAATTCCATTGGATTGGGTATAAGAGGACATTTGCACCTTTCAATCCACGTCCAGACACAGGAGGAATGCACATAGGGAATATCATATCTAGGCCACCGGATCTAAGCACAGAGGACCAACATCCGTTGGATCTGGATGAAAGTGCATGAGACTTAATCCTTACGTGTACAAGGGAACAGACTTTGCGAAGTCGCGAAGTCCCGAAAGCATCAGAGCCATCCATCATCGGAGACAGGTGGCAGCAGATGCGAGTGTTCATGGAATCAGACATCACGAGATCAGAAGGGAGTAGAGGAGAAAACTCACGAAAGGAGAGTTCTTGAAATCATCAGAACCATCCATCGTAAGGGACACATGGCGAGCAGTCAGTATTTCATTGACTCAGGACTCGAAGGAGTCAACGGACAAAGTTTTAAGAACTCATGATAGTCGAAATCATGACAGGATCTTAATTGTTGGATCGAGGCAAGTTGTGGGTCGTCGATCTAAAGTATTGGAATTTCGGGAATCAGGAGTGTGGAGGAACCAACTGCCCGAAAGTTGCGAAATGTGAAATCTCGACGAGATCATATTCGTTGATCGAGGAGCAATTTCGATCGTTGATTGTCTGAGAAAATATCGACATTTTGGATTTTCGAAAGTTAGAAGCATGGAGGAGTTTCAATTTGAGATCCGTGATACGTGAAATCCTGACAGGATCTGGACTGTCAAATCGTAGAAGGATCTGGACCATCGATCCACAGAAAGGGAGTCATGATTTCGGACTTTGGGAAAGGAGGAGTGTTGTATCATGAACTCTCGAGTCACGAAATTACGACGCTCTCGAAGATGGACACCAGGACGCAACTGAGGTTATATGATTGGGACATAAAGGGGAGACAAAGAATCGCTATCCCTTTTCGGGGTTTCGAGGATTGAAGGAGTCAGAGGGACTCACAACAGAAATCGAGAAGTCGTGAAACCCGAAACACTCTTTTGGGAAAAGGCTGTGGTCACATCGGTTGGTCATGTGGAAGGAGGTTTGCGCCTTGTTCTTGTCCACACAAGTGTAACCTCTAAGAAGGACCTGTGGTTATAATTGTTGAGGATTCCAGCTGGGAATCAAAGATTCATTTCAACTTAAAGGGAGATTAAGAATGATCCTTAGACTGGGAGGTCAAGCAGAACCTGTTGTGCAGAGGATGCTGCATCAGAAAAATATGCGTACCTTAATCCCCGTGTTGTCTTTGGGTTGGGATAGTGTATTTTACCTTCCCATTCTTACTTATTCAAGAAATACTTCTCCTTTTTCTCAACACCACAATAGTTGTATAAGAAATGCTTCTTGTTTCCATGATTTTCACCTGTATTATAATTCCTCAAATTTACATTAGAAAAATTATTATTCTTTCTATTATTTCCATAACACTTGATACCATAGGACCCCTTATACTTGTTCCAATTCTACTTGCAATCATGAAGATGCCTATTTTCCTTCATATAATCATCAAAATACTTTGAAGGAGACCCACATGTTGTTGTGTAAGCATGTTCCTTTAATATGACCAACCTTGATTAATTGATGTTTCTCATCCAAGACAGATTTATCAAAATGTTCAAAGTTTTTTGGGGAATTAGAAGTATGTTGTATGACTCTCTTCCTAGACTCATTAAAGGCCTTATAGGGAGAGCGTATTTCCCATAGCAATGAGATGAAAATCTTGCTTCATAAATGCACTTCCAAGATTTTCCATTTTTAAGTATGTGAATGGTTCCAACATTTCTTTCCAATTGCAGTCCTATCTATCCACCTTTGTTTTCTCCTCTGAATTAGTTCAGAATTCACTTTTCCACAGGTACTCCCCTATTGGCACAAGAGGTCGGGACAAGAGATACCAACAATGTATAAATTTTTCTAACCTTATGTGACTAATTTCCTAATGTTATTTCATTAAATAAGTCAAAACATAATTTATTTAATGACGGAAAATTAAATTATTGAACATTGCATCAATCACACAATAACTAAAAAATGAAAAATGGAAGCAAAAATGAAACAGATACATACACATGTATTTCTCCTTCAACTCAATTTCTCATTCCTTTTATCAAATCTTACAAGGTGACCTCTGCACTACTTGAACTAGCAATTGTATGGTCCATAAAATAACCTTAAACAGAAGTGCACAACCTGTGTAAAAGGAGGGCACAACTACAACAATATGGACTGCTCTTTTTTTTCCTTTCCTGGACAAAAAATCACTCTCTCTCCTTAACACTGAAACACACTTGAACAATCACAAAAAATAAATTATTCCCTGCAAATCTGAAGGTGTACAGCCTATGCATGGAAAATATTTCTATGGCTATGTACTATCTATTGTACTTGTTGGTCACTTCAACAATTTGGTATTCTTCTCCTTGAATGCACTCTACCCTCTTAACAAATTTACCGACTTAACAAGAACTTTGACCTCACAACGAGAACTTTGGCCCAAAACCCCACATTTTTGATAAAAAACATGAAAATCAACCCCCAAATCAAAAAGTGGTGGTACTAGTAGAACCATTTTTTCAAATGGGGTCAAAATTACAACATTTTCAAACATGGACTTCAAAACTCAGACAATAACTTAGAAAAAACCTTAAAATCGGCACCTAAAAAGATGATGTTACATAAAAAAAATTGAAAACGTTTCAATTTTAGATAATTTGAAATTGTGATTTTAGCAGTTTGTACCATTAAAACCAAAACCTCAAAATAAACCATAAAATTGAAAAGTACTACTACTGGTAGCACGCATTCTAAAATTGGGGTATTAAAATGACACATTTATTTAAAGTGGAAAAAAATCATTATGATTATAAACAAAATCATAAAAACAACCCTTAAATGCTTACTTTTAAATCTTAGTTTATCACTTCAAGCACAAGACAATACATAATGCCATGAAAACAATACATATAAAAATATATATTCAAAACCCAAATTTGAAAAAAAAAAAACATAAAAAAAGGTAGAAAAAAGAACTAAAAAAATTAAAATTTCCACGGGAAAACAATAATTTTAAAAAAGTATATATATATCTATATATATATATATATATATA
>ML776568.1:689654-709024 GCA_009831015.1 Picea engelmannii
AAACCCAAATTTGAAAAAAAAAAAACATAAAAAAAGGTAGAAAAAAGAACTAAAAAAATTAAAATTTCCACGGGAAAACAATAATTTTAAAAAAGTATATATATATCTATATATATATATATATATGATAAAAAAAAATCCCTTGAAACCTATAAAAATTTAAAAAAATATGAGATACAAAACCCAAAAAAATACTAAAAACAAGTGAAAATTCAAAAATATATATAAAACAAATCTAAAATTTAAAAAAAAAAAAATACTGAAAATCCCTAAGCTATAACTTTATATTAAAAAAAAAAAAATACAAAATTTCATTAATAATTTTAAAAAAAAAATTCATATATATATAAAGAGTTAGAGGGAAAAACAATTAAGATATTATAAGGATGTAATCAACCCTAATCTAGAAGATCAAAATTATCTATTTGTTTTGCCAAGTGTAAAGAAAAAATAAGCATTGCTAAGATAAGAGAAAATCATCATGAGCTCCATAATGAAATTGGTCGTTGGTCAATTCCTAAAATGCCATGGGATGAAAGAGTGTGTCACCTGTGTGACACTAAGAAGGTTGAAGATGAAAAGAACTTTCTCTTAGATTATCCAGCCTATACCCATATTAGATCTCATTTTTAAAATATCTGTCACACTACCAACCTTCCTAACCTCCTAACTCAACAAAAGTATGGTGATATTGGAAAGATTCTCTTAATGTTTTTCGAGCACAAAAACAAAATCCTAAAGAATCACAAGTAATCACTTACCCTCTTGAGATAGACCAATTCAATCTTAGTGTTAGTGGATGTTAATCATCATCATTATCATCATAATCGTCGTCGTCGTCGTCGTCGTCATTGTCGTCGTCGTCGTCGTCGTCATCATCATCATCATCATCATCATCATCTAACTTTTTATTTATTTTTTAATTTAATTTTTTTTTTTAATGTTTTTTAATATAAATTTTAATATTTTAGTTGTAGCCCTGGATGGGGTGACACGACATACAGAGTCAGTGACACATGGACACGCACTAAGAGCTGCCTTAAGTGCTGGTTTAACTGCGGATGGTAGCCACCCACGCATTAGCATTAACAATGGGGGCCGGCCATCGCAGGGATCATACGACGGCGAGGCTCCCTCGCGCGACCATTTACTTCTCCCGCGAGTTCAGACCGGTCATGGATTCGGAAGGACAGATTTCAATGGAGCCTAGTTATGAGTTTTATTATGAGCCAGGACAAAGCGAGTTTGCTATGTCATTCGCTTGACCGTTCACCATTTCCGCTATGCACTTTGGTGAGGCATTCCAGGGATCTTTGTTCTCGGGGAAAACCCATCTGAAATGGTTTGTTCGGGATTTCCACTTGCTGCTGCTCTTGTTCAGGACTTTCAGTCTTGGGCTATTTTTTCTTGATACCTGCATTCACTACCCGGTTTTAATGGTTCGAGAGCATGCCAGGTCTCGTCGGGGCTCGGCCTGGGACGCGCACAGGGCGCAGCATCGTAGGAAGAAGCAACTGGAATGTGCTCTCTCTTTGGCGTCCTCAATTCTTCGTAAAAAAGCACGAGAAGAGCGGCGAAGGCTGCTCGACACCATTGTTGAGCAGAGAGTTGGATGCAGCAGGGAAGGTCTGATTTCTAAATTGAGTAATGTGAGGGATGTCGAGCCCGAGGTCGCGCTGCCCACTTGCATAGTGGAGGAGGACCCGTCCATTGGAGACTTTCCATGCATTGAGGCGCCCCGAGCCATGGAGAGCTCTGTTCGCACTTTGATTAGAGAAGATGACGTCCCAGGCTGTATCATTGAAGAAACTCCCTGGCCGGGCGACTTGCCATCGTTTCATGCTGAGAACACTATGGACAATGAGGTTAGCGCGGAGCAGAGAAAGGTAGCGGCTGGCTTGGATGAGGAAATGGATTCGGGGACTGCTCCCCGCAGTGGCTCGGGTGGCAGAATGCATGGTTTTCTTCTTAGCAACGAACACCTGGCCTTGGTCTTCGAGCTACGTAGCCACCTGGCGGACATGGAACTCAGGATGCTCCTCATGAGCCAGTGTTTAGACATTCTCCTCGACGCGTTCTCCGGAGCTCTAGCTCAGCATAAGTGTCCCCTGTGCGCGCAGGAGTTTGCTATTCCAGCGAGGTACACTTGGCAGGCGGGTGAAGGTGACGGTGCAACGGGTGATTAGGTTTTACTATTTCCTGACTTTTGTTTACTGCTTTTCTGTTTCATGCACTCTTGGACCATTAGCACCTGTCCTGGTTTCCTTCGGGCAGGACAGGGGCTTCTCAACTATATGTATTATTGCTAAAACTGCTATCAGCCCCTCAGTTATACTGGTTTCCGAATACCGGCAGTATTTTTGGTGGTTTTTATCCATGAATCTGTATTTTTGTCTAAGTTCTGTGCTTATCTAATATAGAAGGTACTACCCTCTTTTTTATTTTAAAAAAATATATATTTTAGTCGTAATTTTTAGTTTTTTTTGTTTTTTTTCTTTTAATTTTCTATTAAATTTTATATTTTAGGTTTATTAATTTGGTATATATATATATATTGTGTGTGTGTGTGTACACATTTGTAAAGTTTTTTTTCCATAAATTTGTATTTTTATCTTTTTTTTTTCTTAATTTTTATATAAATTTTTAATTTTTTGGTTTTTTTCCCTTTAGATTTTTTAAGTTTTTATCTAATCCATTTTTTTATATAAATTTTATTTTTAATATATATTTTTTTAATTTCAATTCTTTTATTTTTCTTAGTTTTTTTTAGTTTTTAATTTATCAAAAAAAATTAAATTATATTTTTTTGCTAAATATTGAAAAATAGTGTTATTTAGCTACAATTATTTTCTATGTGTTGAAGTAAAGGTAAAAAATGTGTTTAAAATGATATTTTCCACTATATTTAAAAAACATGAAACCATAAATTAATTAAGGAGACACAATTATATGAAAATTCTTAATTTCAAAAAAGTAAATGGTAAAAAATATTTTTGAGATTGAAAGAAGCATGGAAAAATGAGTAAAAACACCATTGAAGAAAAAAAATTTGAAAAAATTGAAAATAGTTGAAAAATTAAGCATTTAAAAAAGAATGTGGAAACATTATGGATCCAAAAATTAAAAATATCAAAAAACCACCTAAAAAGGGAGTGGGGGTGCTACCGGTAGCACCATTTTTAAAAATTGGGTAAAAAATGTGACTCCCGAAAAAACGATAACTTTGTAGAGTTCTCATTAAGTTGGTAACTATGTTTCTTCCAATTATCTTTCTTTATTCTCATATGAGGTTGACCTTTCCTCTCTTGTCCTCTTTATTCTTTGAAAGAAAACCTAATATCCTCAATCCTAGCTGCCGCCTTTTTCAAGATTGAGATGCAGGGCTAAGGTTAAATTCTAATCTAAGTCACTAATGTTCTGGAACATTTCATTTAAATTCCTAAGACTAATTCGACTCCAAACATTAGTCTTTTAATTTTCTTTTATTTTTCATGTGAAATTACAAAATATCTATCACACTACCAACCTTACTAACCTCTTAACTCAACAAAAGTATGGTGATATTGGAAAGCTTCTCTTAATGTTTTTTGAGCACAGCAACAAGATTCTAAAGAATCACAAGTAATCACTTACCCTCTTAAGATAGACCAATTCAGTCTTATTGGGCGTTCTTCTTCTTCTTCTTCTTCTTCTTCTTCTTCTTCTTCATCATCATCATCATCATCATCATCATCATCATCATCATCATCATCATCATCATATAACTTTTTATTTATTTGTTATTTTTTAATTTAATGTTTTTTAATGTTTTTTAATATAAATTTTAATATTTTAGTTGTAATTTTTAGTTTTTTTTTATTTTTTCTTTTAATTTTGTATTAAATTTTATATTTTAGGTTTATTAATTTGGTTTATATATATAGTGTGTGTGTTTAAATATTTGTAAATTTTTTTTTCCATAAATTTGTATTTTTATCCTTTTTTTTCTTAATTTTAATATAAATTTTTAATTTTTTGGTTTTTTTACCTTCTTTAGATTTTTAAGTTTTTCTTTAATCTGTTTTTTTATATAAATTTTATTTTTAATATATTTTTTTTAATTTCATTTTTTTTATTTTTCTTAATTTTTTTTAGTTTTTAATTTATCAAATAAAATCGAATTATATTTTTTTGCTAAATATTGAAAAATGGTGTTATTTAGCTACAATTATTTTCTATGTGTTGAAGTAAAGGTAAAAAATGTGTTTAAAATGATATTTTCCAGTATATTTAAAAAGCATGGAACCATAAATTAATTAAGGAGACACAATTATATGAAAATTATTAATTTCAAAAAAGTAAATGGTAAAAAATATTTTTGAGATTGAAAGAAGCATAGAAAAATGAGTAAAAACACCATTGAAGAAAAAAAATTTGAAAAAATTGAAAATAGTTGAAAAATTAAGCATTTAAAAAAGAATGTGGAAACATTATGGATCCAAAAATTAAAAATATCAAAAAACCACCTAAAAAGGGAGTGGGGGTGCTACCAGTAGCACCATTTTTAAAAATGGGGTAAAAAATGTGACTCCCAAAAAAATGATAACTTTGTAGGGTTCTCATTAAGTTGGTAACTATGTTTCTTACAATTCTCTTTCTTTATTCTCATATGAGGTTGACCTTTCCTCTCTTGTCCTCTTTATTCTTTGAAAGAAAACCTAATATCCTCAATCCTAACTGCCACTTTTTTCAAGATTGGGATGTAGGACTAAGGTTAAATTCTAATCTAAGTCACTAATGTTCTGGAACATTTCATTTAAATTCCTAAGACTAATTCGACTCCAATCATTAGTCTTTTAATTTTCTTTTGTTTTTCAAGTGAAATTACAAAATGGAATTAGTGACACCTTTTCAAAGTGGTCAATGGTCACCAATGAAATGTCTCAAACCACTTCTTACACGTTCACACTGAAACTTGTGCATGAAGTTCTTGCTTGAGCGAAATTTTTCAACACCCTTTTAGCGAGGAAGGAATTATGCACCAATCCAAGTATGTCTATGAATGATTCAAACTTTTGTTTTGTTAAGGGCTTGGTTAGAATATTATCTACTTGTTGATCCATGGGAATGTACTGGAGCTTCACTGCTCCCTTCTCAATCCCATCTCGCATCCCAAACCATTTCAGGGACTCTTGGCCAATTCCTCCTTGGGGCATAAAAAACTAACGGAGCAGCATTTTTGAGTTCCGTGAGATGTTGAAAGCTTGTTTATGGATTGACTGGGTGACCACATTGTCCATCCTCTCCCAAGGCATGGTTTCATAAATTGGATCCCTTAATCCAAATGTTGCATTACTTCTTATGGAGCCAAACAATAGTTATTTAAATCAATGAATAAAGAAACATCATATGCATGGGACCCACAAGTCAAGGGTGCTCTAGCTGAAATCCTATGCCACAAATCCAACAGAGTCAACGATTCCTCAATCTGAGTATTGGTTTTCATTTTATGTCGAGTTGCAAGTTGCATCCCAAACCATTTTAGAGACTCTTGGCTAATACCTCCTCGGGGCATAAAAACCTAACGGAGCATCATTTTTTAGTTATGTGAGATGTCACAAGCTTGTTTAGACATGGATTAGGTGACCACTATGTCTATCCACTCTCGAGACATAGTTTTATAAAATGGACCCCTTAATCCAAATGTTGCATTGATTCTTACTCGATGAAACCCTAGTTCTCGAAATAAATGGATAAATAAACCTCTAAGGCATGGGACCCAGGAGTGAGGGGTTCTCTAGATAAAATCATATTCTAGAAATCCAACGGAGTCAATGGTTCCACAATACGACTCTCGATTTTTGTTTTATGCCCTGTTGCAAGCTGCATCCCAAATCATTTCGGGGACTATTTTCCAATTCATCCTCGGGGCATAAAAACATAATGGAGCAACATTTTTTAGTTTCATGAGATGTTGCAAGCTTTTTCAGGCATGGACTACGTGACCACTTTTTCCTTCTTCTCCTGAGGCACGGTTTCATAAATTGGACTCCTTAATTGAAATGTTTCATTGATTCTTACTGAGAAAAACCCTAGTTCTTGGAATTGATGAATAAAACAAACCTCTGAGGCATGGAACTTGGGAGTGAGGGGTTATAAATATTAAATTGTATGCTAGGAATCCAATGGAGTAGACGGTTCCTCAATCCAAGTTTCAATTTTTGTTTTATGCCCAGTTGCAAGTCGCATCCCAAACCATTTTAGGGACTCTTGGTCAATTCCTCCTCAGGGCATAAAAACCTAACGGGCCATCGTTTTTTAGTTTCGTGAGATGCTCCAAGATTGTTTATACATGGAATAGGTGACCACATTGTCCAACCACTCCCGAGGAACAGTTTCATAAATTCAGCCTCTTAATCCAAATGTTGCATTGTTTCTTACTGAGCAAAAACATAGTTCTCAAAATCGATACATAAAGCAACTTTTGAGGCATGGGACCCATTAGTGAGGGGTTCTCTACTTGAAATCCTATGCAATGAATACAAAGGAGTCAATGATTCCTCAATCTGAGTCTCAGTTTTCATTTTATGCTCAGTTGCAAGTCACATCCCAAACCATTTCGGGTACTCCTGGCCAATAATTTCTTGGGGGATAAAAACCTAACGGAACATCATTTTTAAGTTATGTGAGATGGTGAAAGCTTGTTTATCCATGGTCTAAGTAACCAATTTTTCCATCCTCTCCCGAGGCACGGTTTCATAAATTGGACTCGTTAATCCAAATGTTGCATTGTTTCTAACTAAGTAAAACCCTAGTTCTCCAAATCAATGAGTAAATCAACTTTCGAGGCATGGCACCAAAGAGTGAGGGGTGTTCTAGATGAAATAGTATGCGAATAATTCAACGGAGTCGACGGTTCCTCAATCTGAGTCTCGTTTTTCATTTTATGCACAGTTGCAAGCCCCATCCCAAACCATTTCACAGACTCTTGGCCAATACCTCCTTGGGGCATAAAAAGCTAATGGAGCAACATTTTTTATTTCCATGAGATGTTGCAAGCTTGTTTAGGCATGGAATAGATGACCACTTTTTCCATCCACTCTTGAGGCACGATTTCATAAATTGGACCCCTTAATGCATATGTTTCATTTTTTCTTATTGGTCGAAACCCTAGTTCTCAAAATTGATGAATAAAGAAACCTCTGAGGCATGGCACCCATGAGTGAGGGGTGATCTATATGAATTCGTATGCCAAGAATCCAACATAGTCGATGTTTATGCAATACAAGTCTCATTTTTTCATTTTATTCCCAGTTTCAAGCCACATCCCAAACCATTTCGAGGACTCTTGGCCAATACCTCATTGGGGGATAAAAACCTAGCGGAGCAGCATTTTTGAGTTCTATGAGATGTTGAAATCTTGTTTAAGCATGGTCTAAGTGACCACTTTTTCCATCCTCTCTCGAGGCATGGTTTTATAAATTGGACCCCTTAATGCAAATGGTGCATTTCTTCTAACTGAGTAAAACCCTAGTTCTCGAAATCAATGAGTAAATAAACTTATGAGGCATGGCACCCAGGAGTGAGGGGTTCCTAGCTGAAATCCTATTCCAAGAATCCATCGGAGTCGACAACTCCTCAATACGAATCTCGGTTTTCTTTTTATGTGCAGTTGTAAGTCGCATCCCAAACTATGTCAGGGACTCTTGGCCAATACCAACTTGGGGCATAAAAGTCCAACGAATCATCATTTTTGAGTACCATGAGATGTTGAAAGCTTGTTTAGGGATGGACTATGTGACCACATTGTCCATCCTCTCCCAAGGTCTGGTTTCATAAATTTGAACCCTTAATACAAATGTTTCATTACTTCTTACTGGGAAAAACCCTAGTTATCAAAATCGATGAATAAAGAAACCTTTGAGGCATGGGACCTAGGAGTGAGGGGTTCTCTAGCTGAAATCCTATGCTAGGAATCCAACAGAGTCAATTATTCCTCAATCTGAGTCTCAGATTTCATTTTATACCCAGTTGCAAGCCACATCCCAAACCATTTTGGGGACTCTTGGTCAATTCGTCCTTGGAGTATACAAACCTAATGAAGCATCATTTTTGAGTTCCATGAGATGTTGCAATCTTGTTTAGGCATGGACTAGGTGACTGCATTGTTCATCTTCTCCCGAGCCACAGTTTTATAAATTGGACCACTTAATCAAAATGTTGCATTGCTTCTTACTGAGTGAAACCCTAGTTCTCAAAATTGATGAATAAAGCAACCTCTGAGGCATGGGACCTGAGAGTGAGGGGTGATCTAGCTAAAATCATATGTCGGGAATCCAACGGAGTTCACAGTTCCTCAATTTGTGTCTCGATTTTTGTTTTATACACATTTGCAAGCTACATCCCAAACCATTTCGGGGACACTTGGCCAATTCCTCCTTCGGGCTTTAGAACCTAACAAAGCAACATTTTTTAGTTCTATGAGATGTTGCAAGCTTGTTTAGGCATGGACTAGGTGACCACATTGTCCATTCACTCATGAGGCACGGTTTCATAAATTGGACCCCTTAATCAAAATGTTGCATTGCTTCTTACTAGGTGAAACCCTAGTTCTCGAAATTGATGAATAAAGAAACCTATGAGGCATGGGACCCACAAGTGAGGGGTTCTATAGCTGAAATTGTATGCCAAGAATCCAACAGATTTGATGGTTCCTCAATCTAAGTTTTGGTTTTCATTTTATGTCGAGTTGCAAGTCGCATCCCAAACCATTTCAAGGACCTTTGGCCAATTCCTCCTTGGGGCATAAAAACCTAACAGAGCAGCATTTTTGAGTTCCGTGAGATTTTTCAAGCTTATTTAGTCATGGGATAGATGACCACATTATCGATCTACTCCTAAGGCACAGTTTCATAAATTGTACCCCTTAATCCAAATTTTCCATTGCTTCTTACAGAGACAAATCCTAGTTCTCAAAATCGATGAATAAAACAACTTTCGAGGCATGGGAACTAGGAGTGATGGGTGATCTAGTTGAAATATTATGATAGGAATCCAACAGAATTGACGGTTACTCAATCCGAGTCTCGGTTTTCATTTTATGCCCAGTTGCAAGTCGCATCCAAAACAATTTCTGGGACTCTTGGCTAATACCTCCTCGGGGCATAAGAACCTAACAAAACAACATTTTTTATTTCTGTGAGATGCTGCAAAAAAATTTAGGCACAGACTAGGTGACCAATTTTTCCATGTGCTCTCGAGGCATTGTTTCATAAATTGAACCCTTTATTCCAAATGTTGCATTGTTTCTTATTGGGCAAAACCCTAGTTCTTGAAATCGATAAATAAATAAACCTCCAAGGCATTAGACACAGGATTGAGGGCTGCTCTAGCTGAAATCATATGCCAGGAATCCAACAGAGTCAACGGTTCAGCAATAAAATTCTCATTTTTCATTTTATTCCTAGTTGCAAGCCGTATCCCAAACCATTTTGGGGACTCTTGGACAATTCCTCCTCGGGGCCTAAAAACCTAACGGACCATCATTTTTGAGTTATGTGAGATGTTGCAAGCTTGTTTATCCATGGACTAGGTGACCACTTTGTCCATCTTCTCCCAAGGCACGGTTTCATAAATTGGACCCCTTAATCTAAATGTTGCATTGCCTCTTATTGAGAAAAACCCTAGTTCTTGAAATCGATGAATAAAGAAATTTTTGAGGCATGGGACCTAAGAGTGAGGGGTTCTCTAGCTAAAATATTATGCCAGTAATATATCAGAGTCGATGGTTTTTCAATTTGAATCTCGATTTTCATTTTATCAATAGTTGCAAATCGTATCCCAAACCATTTCAAGGACTCTTGGTCATTACCTCCTTGGAGTATAAACACCTAACAAATCAATATTTTTGAGTTCCGTGAGATGTCACAAGCTTATTTAGGCATGGACTAGGTGACCAGATTGTCCATCTTATTTGTAACTTATTTGAAATTTTATTATGGTATGTGCACTTTTATATTATGCAATATGATTATGGTTTCGTTTCATATGTTGTAATATTATAAATATAACATAAAAATTAATTATTGCATGAAATAAATAATAAATTTTCATTTTGAATGTTTTTTTGTAGAACATTGGTCTTCCAGAAGATCCAGTTGATCCTCATGAGATAGATCCATATTATAATGGGTCTGATACAAACATGGGAGATGATGATGATGAGGCGGATGAAGAAGACACCGAGGTAGATGATGATGATGATCACATTGATGATGATCATGATAGTGATGATGAAGATGGGCCAGTTGTTGGTAGTAGCCAATGATGTTTATCATATAGAATCCATCATGTATCATTGTTGATATATTTTTATGATGTCTCTTTTCATGTTTACTATCATATGTATCATTTTCACCTGCAGTACCATGTTATTGAGTTGTATCATTTTGATGTAGAAATTTAGTGACAAAATAACAAGTAAATAATTTTTTCATACACTTAGCAACCTAGAGATAAATGTCTTCTATGAAGGAAAAATACATATCAATAGCAACAATCCATATTCCAGCAAGAGAAATCCACTTACAGCATAGTAAAACATTCCCCACAAATTTTTCCTCGAAATCTATGCCAAGTCCATACTGTTGTACGACCCACCCAGAAAATATGCACCTTGAAATCTATTCACACAGTCTATTGTATGGATTGTTATGTATGACCCAGTAGCAGCAAGAAAAATCGTCTAAAGATCCTTGAAAAATGTGCTCATCTTGCCTCAATTTTGTTTCCCTCTTCCCCTTGTTGTATGAACTATATGGATCTGTACAGTATGGCCTCCAACAACAGAAAAATAACTCTTCACTCAAATAGAAATGTTCTATTGGGATTTGTGCCCAATATCTCTTGGGAAATGCGCCCTCTTTGCTACCCTAACTTCCCTCTCTCAAGCTTACTCAAAAATCTCTCTCAAACCCTTCCTCAGTATGTCTTGCACACTACCCAATGCATTCTCTTATAATCAGAAAGTGACCCTTCACCTTCTCCAACCCTAGATCTAATGGCCAAGATATAATCTTTCATTTACAAGATCAAGAGCCATGATTCATTCCCTCCAAAATAAATCACTTTAAAATATTAAAGTACATTTTCACTTTATAACATAAGTGCAATTTATGAAATAAATTCACTTTAATATTAGAAGGTACACTTCATTAAAAAATCACTTTAATATTAGAACCACTTTATCACAACTTTATAAAAACCCATTACAAAGTCAAGTGTCTAGTAGTGTAGGTACAAGGTAACTTCCACACACAAGACACACATGTAGACTACCTCCCGAGATAAAAATCTAATGCTCCCTCTTAGCGAGGGATGTACTCGCTTCCATCATCATCATCTAGTCCCATCACACTGTGCTCAGTAGGAGCTCCCTCTAAAACTAGAGCCATCATCAACACCTGCATAGAACTCGAACTAGAAGATCTTCTTCTGACAGCTACTCTGAACCCTGAGCTCCTAGGAGAATCCACTCCACCCTGAGCATCGATTCGATCACACCAGCTGGGCCTCCTATTGGTGCTCATAAGAGACTCCCTCTCTTCTCTCAGAATGAAAGACTGAATCCTTGGGCCCACCGCAGTCTCAAGAGCCTCCTGCTCCTCAGCTGACATTGAATCATATCCTAAAGTTTTTCCTCACAACATATACAATTTGTCCACCTGATCACTAATCAGTTGTGGTTCCACTAGGACCTCTCCCTCCCTATAGATAAATACATGTCCCCTCTTGAACAATGTATAATATACATCATCGTCCAAGGCTGAGACTGAGAGAAAATTAACCCTCAACCTTGGAACAAAGAGAACTCCATCAATCTCCAAGAACCCTCCATAATCGAGTTGGAATCTAACCTTTCCAACTCCACGTACATCTCATGCTATACCTCCTTCACTCTTCACCAGTCGGTCAGGACCTATCTCTTTTATAATAAGGAATACTCGCCAGATTCTCGTCATGTGACAACAGGATCCATTGTCAACAATCCATATGATATCACACCCAAATCCTCCACTACTGACACTGGATACTAGAGTAACCAAAGAAAATTTACTATCATACTTGGAAGAAAAGTTCTCCATGGTTGTTGTAGAAGTTGGTACAGGCCCCTCCTGTTCCTTCTTATTCTTCCTATCAGGACAATGAGAAGCAATGTGCCCCAACTGGTTACAACAATAACATTTGAATTTACTCAAATCCCCCCTGAAACTTCCTTTCTTCTTGCTCTTTGCAGCAAGAGAAACATTCTCATCAACTCCATCTGTCTTCTGTCCACTGCTCTGAGATCCTTCCCAGATCTCCTCTTGAGTGAAATTGTCCCACATTCTGCTCTAATCTAGAATATTCTCATGCCCCACCACACACTTCACAAAGATTTCCCATTCCTTGGTGAAGCCTTTCAAGGCTATCCTCACCAATTCTGAATCTGATATGACCTCTCCAACTGCAGCTAGCTCATCTTTCACTTGAGCTACCCAGGTAAGATAAGAAGACATTCTCTCCTCCTTACCCATCATGGTATCATGCAGCTTATCCTTCAAGGCCATATTTTGGTTTTCATTATTCGCCTCAAATAAGTTATTAAGTGCATCCCACATCTCTTTGGTTGTCTTCTTCTCATCCAAGTGTGGAATAAGGTGGTCCTTCATCCCATTCAGAATAATCCTCTGAGCTTTGGCCTAGTTTACTTCATGCAAATCCAAAGGAATAAGATTTATTGTGGGAGCCACAACAACAGAACTGACATAGTTCCAAATCTTGTTCTCCTTGAAACAACTGGCATACAGACCTTCCACTGCAAATAGTTGGAAATGTCATCCAACTAATCCTCAAATCTAATACATGTAGCCATAATACTTGTCATTGTTCAAAGGAAAACAAACAAATATTTACCCCCCTTCAAACTTTCCCAAAAATCTCATTGTTCAATATCACTCAGAGCCCAAGCTCTAATACCATGTAGAAATTTAATGACAAAATCAGTAAGTAAATAATTTTTTCATACACTTAGAAACCTAGAGACAATTGTGTTCTACGAACTCTGAAATATCTAAACCCACATTCAGAAATTACCATAAGAAGAAATACACATTGCTAAGCAATTTTGTAGTGGAATAAACACAATGAACAACAACCATTCAACTCAGAAAAACTTAGAAATTTACAGAATGCCAGGGAAAACCCCAATGTGGGGAAACCCAATGAGAGAGAGATATCTATTATTCATATTTAGGAAAGATACATATCAACAGCAACAATATATATTCCAGCAAGAGAAATCCACTCATAGCACACTAAAACAGTCCCCTCAAATTCTGCCTCAAAATCTATGATAAGTTCATACTGTTGTACGACCCACCCAAAAAATATGCACCTTGAAATCCGTGCACATAGTCTGTTGTACAGAATTTTCTGTATGACCCAATAGCAGCAAGAAAAACCCTCTAAATAGCCTCAAAAAATGTTCCCAAATTTCCTCGATTTTCATGCCATCTTCCTCGTGTTGTACGGACTGTACGGATCCATACAGTACGGCCTACAATAACAGAAAAATAAGTCACCACTCAAACAGAAATGTCCACTTGGGATTTGTGCCCAATGTCTCTTGGGAAATGCACCCTCTTTTATGCCCTAACTTCCCTCTCTCAAGCTTACTCGAAAATCTCTTTCAAACTCTTTCTCAATATATCTTGCACACTACCCAATGCATTCTCTTATAATCCGAAAGTGACCCTTCACCTTCTCCAACCCTAGATCTAATGTCCAAGATCTAATCTTTCATTTACAAGATCAAGGGCCATGATTCATTCCCTCCAAAATAAATCACTTTAAAATATTAAAGTACATTTTCACTTTATAACATAGGTGCACTTTATGAAATAAAGTCACTTTAATATTAGAAGGTACACTTCATTAAAAAGTCACTTTAATATTAGAACCACTTTATCACAACTTTATAAAAACCCATTACAAAGTCAAGTGTCTAGTAGTGTAGGTACAAGGTAACTTCCGTAGACAAGACACACATGTGGAGTACCTCCCGAGCTAAAAATCTAACATTTGACATGTATCATTTTGACTTATATCATTTGGACATGTATCATCTTGACTTGTATCATTTTTAGTTACATCATTTATCATTTTGACTTATATCATTTGGAAATGTATCATTTTGACTTATGTCGATTGTTGGCCATGTATCATTTTGACATGTTATTGATCTAATGGCATATTTTACTTTCACTTGTTTGAGTTATATATGATGATGATATTATCAGTATTGGCTTGTTTATATATATATATATATTGGAAGTGGTCGATCATTTTTGAATGGATATTTATTACGTATGATGATTTTACTTTACTACTCACAATGGATGTTTTCAAATTCAATTAAATTTCTTTATGAATGATATGACATAAATTTGAAATGTGATATCTTTTTTTTTTAAGATCTCCAGAAATGTTATGATATACATTTCAAATGAGATATCTGGTTTTTTTTTAAGATAGAAGTTGTTTAACATGATACTTATCTAATATTAGTATATTTGACTCACTTGTTTTAATTATAGATGTTGATCATGTTATAATCACTATCTTGTTATTATATATATATATATTGTATGTTGTATATTTTATTTTGATGGATATTTAATAAGTATAATGATGTTGTTAGTTTGTATGGATGTTTGTTTCCCTAAAAATTGTTTATAAATGTTATCCTATAAAATACCTCAAATCCAATCTGACTTACTCTATAATAATATAAGTTTTTTAAGAGGCATGATATACTTAACTAATTAAATTGAAATAAAAAATATTAAATTAATAAATGGAAGTTATAAAGGAAGCATCGTGAGTTGTTAAAATGGAAGAAAAATGTGGCTCTAAAATGGAAGTAAAACTTGACATTAAATTGGAAGCCATGCTTGGAGCTATTGTTCAATCTAAGTAGGAATCTAAATTGGTTGCTTAACAAGAAGCAAAATTGGATGCTAATTAAGAAGAAAATACCAATATTAAAAGGAAAAAAACACTGAACCTAAAAAAGAAACAAAACCAGGTGCTCAAAAGGAAGAAAACCTTGGAACTAAAAAGAAGCAAACCATGGAGCTAACAAGGAAAAAATTATGGAAGAAAAATTTAGTGCCAATTAAGGAGCAAAACTTGGTGGCACTTTGGAATAAAAAAAAGAAACATTTTTGGAAGAAAAAAAGGAAGCAGCATTGGAAGCCAAACCAGAAGCAATCTTGGAAGCAAAGCTTGCCACTATGTAGGAAGAAAAAAAAGAAGCAATTCAGGTAGCAAACAAAGAAGTAAAAATGGAAGCAATTTTAGAAGTAACAAAAGACACAATCATGGAAGCCATTTTAGAAGAAAAAAAAGACACCACAATGGAAGCAAATCTTGGTGTAAATTTGGAATCTAAACCAGAAGCTATTTTTGACACTATACCAGAAGAAAAATAGGAAGCATGATTGGGAGCAAAACCAGAGGTACAAAAGGAAGCAAAACTAGACGCTACAATTTTAGGTGTTATTTTAGGCACTAAATTCGGCGTTATTTTAGGAACTAATTCCAACGCTATTTTAGGCTCTAATTTTAGTGCCTGACTGAAAACACCATTTGGTGTCAAGTTTTGCACTAGCCATTGAGCCCAATTCATGCACTCAAAAACACTAAATTATGGCATTATTCTAGGCGCTAATGGCATGTTTTTTTGTTGTGTTCTAAGGGTATGTATGTTGAATACATTATTCTTCTTCTATACCGACATCAGTAAAAATATGCTATGCACTCACGATTTTATGGAAATTAATGATGTGTGTGTGTATTTGTAGTGATATTATCCTTTGCTCATGCGTGGTTATGTGAACCATGACTTTCCCCAGCACCTACGATGTGCCAAATTGAAATTATCTTCATTTGTGCATTGGATCACATCAAGGGAGATTCATATGGATATCATTACATAGTGGCATCGAGAGATAGATGACATTGTTTGTATGTTTGAGAAGGAAATTCCCATGAATTTTATGGACTTGCAAGTCCACGTTCTAATTCACCTACTTGATGAGGTTGAATTAGCTGGGGTTCTCTCATGTCATTTGATGCTCTTCTTAGATAGGTACATGAAAAAATTGAGGGGGTTTGTTTGACAAAGGGAAGAACTAGAGGGCCATATTGTAGAGGAGTGCATAGTATACAAGGTGTTCTATTATGCCAGTGAGTACATCAAGTAAATTGATGACACAACAAGGGCATTCATTTGGGATGACTAGCAAGACGAGGAAAAAAGGAAAGGGGAGCTACTCCAAACGAGTGGAAAAAGGCACTTGAGAAAGAGTAAGTCAGTTATATTTTGTCAATTTAGTACAAAGAAATTGTTTACAATGATGTTGATAATATATATTTCATCCCATGCTATTTGTTTTGAATTCTTTTATACATCAACGAATTTAGAAATTTTGATGTCATCGATAAATTCATTCTTTAAGTTGATAATATATATTTGATCTCATGCTATTCATTTTGAACTTTTGTATACATCAATGAATTTAGAAATGGATTCCATGAATAAATTTGTTATTTACAACACAGAGGAAACTTGAGCATGGGCCACGTTGTATGAAGAGAAAAAGAGGAAATGGGATAGTGATAGGAAAGAATTCAGACAGTTGAATGGTAGAAGCATGCCTTATCATGATCATTTAAAATAAAATATGCCAAAATATGTCCCAACAATTGGTTAGTTGAACATATACAAGAGAAATATGTGGTGTCTATTTGTAAAGTGGGTGGAGATCATCTAGATGCACTAAACATAGGGATTGGGTGCAACAACTCTGTAATAACCTCTCTGAGTACCACATTGTATTTATATTATTGTACATTTGAATTGTAACACATATTATATATTTTTAATGCTTTGGTTATTAGACGTATGACATTGTCCTTTGTTCACATTTTTACAGGTGCATTTGTTCCCATCTATGTGGGCATATGGACATCAATTTTGCACTAAGTATGTTAATGATGGACATATCACACAAGATTGTGGAGTGGAGGTTGAGTTTGACCAATATACTTGTGCTAGATACCATGATGAAATCCTAATAGAGGGAAAGTTAGGTTACACTGGAAAGATATAAGATATCATGCAAGTGGACTTCTCATTTTTTCAATGTGTTATTTTTTGTTGCAAGTGGTGGGATACCTTCGACTACAAAAATGTAAAGGAAGATCATGATAGTGGGATAATATGCAGTAACTATAAAAAATGTGGGTTGAAAGTAAGGAGCCATATGTTTTCCCAAAACATTGCAACCAATAGTTTTTTTACCCATATGGGTTGGATGGGGATTGGTGGTTGCTACTGAGACATGATTTGAGATATAAACATATGTTTTTAGAAAAACAATGTTACAATTCTAGATGATGAATGTAATACCCCTAGGATGAACCCAAATTGTAAATATAATGTTATTGTACATATAGGGTAGTGAGCCAGGATACTTTGGGGAGTGAGTGCCTTTGTATGTATGTATTTTGAGGCCAGAGTACCTATGTGGTTATTGGGATGGAGAGTCAAAAGATAAAATGCTAGTGAGCCTATATTTGTAAAATGTAATCACACTCATTTTTTAGTGAAAACACACACAGTTGCAGACCAACCAGGTAAAAGTGTGTGGGGGGATAAAATCCACTAGAATGGGTAATGAGAGATAAGAGCCTAGGAAAGGGGATAATATAAGGGGGATTAAGCCAAAAATGAATATTTTTTTAATATTCCTAAAGTTTAAAGTCTAAAGTATGGGATAATTCATTAATTTATCCTAAGTCTCTAAGGGGGAAATGTATCACCATGTGGTGGGTCCATGTGAGGGACCCATGTAGTTCCCAACATGACAAGTGTCAAGTTGGGAACATACACATAAGTTTGAGGAGACTTAGTTCATTTCCTATCATTCCATCATCATTCTCACAACACCTTGTTGTTTTCAAAGACACCTTCATGATTCCATCACCTATACATGTACCTGTACCATGGAAATATTTGGAACTAGACTGAAGAGGTGGGTTGTTAGGCCCCTGTGGTATTGAAGAAGTAGGTTGTTAGGACTGTGAGAATTCTCTCCAAGTGAATGAACTATTGGGAATTGATTCCTAAGGTTCCAAGTTGTAGCTACAGGGCTATGATACTTCCTTTATGACCTATTGTTGAATCCCTGAAAAGGAAGTGGGGTAGTCGAAGGACTGTTGAGAAAATAAGGGGAACACTTCCTGGCGTGGGACATGTATTTGGGGAATGAGAGATTGTAGGTTGTTTCCTAGAATTGGCACGTGATTCTGAGTTTCTTGTTGTCTGATAGACCTTAGTCTAGTTAGGAATCCTTTACCTAGGTGAATTTTTATCCCTAGCTTCGGGGTGACCCACTGTTGAGATTTATGAGCAGTGTGATCTAAGGATGGGAGGAATGTGGAAGGCCTACACATAGTTGGTGTTTTTTTACACAAGATAAGTTTCTATTATGTGACAATTTAAGTATTGTGTTAATATTTATGCATTTGTTTTCATGGTTTTTCCTGTATATGTTGTATCTTTTTACTTGTTGTTATTATGCATTAATTTGGGCATTTTCATAGTATTATCAACTAATTAAAATGGTACTAGAATTCAGAATTTTCATGTGGCATTGCCTAGCAAGGGTTTGGTGATGCTACAATGTGGTATCAAAGTCCAGTTTTCAACACTAAGACTGCATGGTCCAATTAACAAAGAAAGAAAAATAAAATTGCAGAATATGCAAGCAAATTACTTGATGAAATGTTAGAAAGAGTACGACTACAATTTGTTCAACAAAATTATTACAATGAAATTGGGGGGAATTCCATGGGTAAATTTAAGGAACCAAGCCCAAGAAATAAAATCCCCAATTCAAATTTCAATTTGGGAAAATTCGGACCTATAATTGGCTGAATTTTGTGTTGGAGAATTCCCATGACTTAAAATAGGCGATTCCAGGAAAAATCCCCAAATTTACAGTTAACTTCATGGGGAAATTATATATGGAAGGATCAAATTCCATGTGCAAAGATTAATTTATATGTACAAGGATGAAATTGGGAAAATATCGGTATTTTTTCCCTACATTGACGCCAACATGATGTGGGGGGTACATTTAAGCAAACATGGTAGATATGAAATGTGTACTACCACGGTGGAAGAAATGGTAGTGGTGGTGGTCGACGTGGAGCTTCAGTCGCAGAGCCTATCCGCCTAACAGAACCGTGAGCCGAACCTATGGAACCTTTTTTCCAGGGGG
>ML776568.1:709077-729829 GCA_009831015.1 Picea engelmannii
GATGTGGGACGTCGATCGCTACTAACACCCCCCCAAACCTCTGTCGTTAGATCACGTCAGTGTGAAAATTCATGAGCGCCAAGGTAAATGGGTGATTATGAGGCCCACCCATTGTAATGACCTAATATAAAGGTTCCACGTGGTAGCCAAGTACTTGTGGGGCCCAAAATACAACATGTGTGCGCCAATGAAGGGAAAAGAGATAAAGGAGATGGATGAGAGGGATAAGAGGTGAGAGGAGATGAAGGGGCAAGGATAAGTGGTTGAGGGAGATGACATGGTGCTACCTCAAGGTTCCAAGTGGACTCAGGTGCCACGTCAGCATCCCAGTCAACATAATTTAACTAGATTTTAAATATAATATTGAAAACTTTCCCATAAAATGGGCATTTTACAGGTGTTCAACTTGCAGGACACTTTTAGAGTCCTAAGTGACATTTTTTGAGAATTTAAATTAGATACTATTGTCCTTTTGGGACACACAATTCCCATATCTCAAGTATTATATCTCGGAGAGAGATTTGTAACAGTGTAAACCACTCATCAAACGGGGTTAGTATGAGGGAGTTACATCCCAAACAGTGGAGAGTAAATTGTTGAAAAGTCAACAAAAAAAGTGTGTCTAATTTATTTTTCCCTTAAATAAATTGGACAATAAATATTAATCTATTATCCCATAATTACTTGAAAATAGTTAACTGAAATGGAAAATCAGTTAGCTATAGGAAATTCAAGTTCAAAGGTTGATTGGTGGGACATGGAAGTCAAATTAGTTGTAACTAAGTGACTTGAAGTTGTAACAGAGTTATAAGTGTAGTTATATGAGTTGTGAAGTAGTTTAACTCAGTTAAGTGAGTTAAGCTCAGTTCTACTAGTTGTAACTGAACTTACACTAGTGAGAATTCAGTGAATTAATTATTAATTAATTCACAATCAGTGATCTCACATGCAACTGAAGATTTACCACTATTAACTACATGCATGTCAGATCCAGTGGAGACCCAGTTGAGATAACAGGTGAAAGGGACACTTTGGCTATCAGTTGTGATTTGAGTGAAGTGAACTCATGCAATAACACACATAGTGGATGTGCCCATGAGAAATGAACATCCTAGGCAAGGCAATTCGAATTCATTGCAGGGATTTTCATTAGCAGGGATTGTGCAGAGGAGGTAGGTTGTCTAGAGGCAGTAAATTGGCACATGAATTTGTCAATTTTTGTATGACAGTGTGAGACGATTGTATATTGTACTGGGAGATCTTGGATTAGATTTTTGTATGATATTGTTTCATGATCCATGATATACATAATATATGATAGTGGGGTTTTTATCTTTATGCTTTCCCAGTAAAACATATGTGTTATGTGTGATTGATCTTTCTTCTTGATATTGCAATTGGCGATTGTGTTTTAAATTCCGCAAGAATATTAGTAGAAGTGATTATGTATTTAACAATGTCATATAATTGTTAGATCAAAATAATCCAGGCAATACATAATTTGTATTGAAATTTCTACATGGTATTAGAGTGCAGTAGATTGCAGAATTTGAGTTTGTGATTGGATAGAATTCAAATTTGCAGAAAGACTTTCTTGGTGCTACAACTTATTCAAGATCGAAATGGATTTCAATGGCTTGAGGTTATATTATGCACTCAAGGGAATATCGAACTACATTCCTTGGAAGGACAAGATGGAGGTAGTACTTGAAGACAATGGCTTGAAGGAATTCATTGACAAAGATGTTCCTAAGCCAGATGTTGCAGATGCTGCAAATCTTGATGCATGGAAAAAGAGAGTGGCAAAGGCAAGGAGGATTCTATTGGAGGGAGTACGAGACCACATTGTCTCAAGCCTCCATGGGAAAGCCACACCACATGCAATGTGGAAGGTTTTGACAAATCTATTCCAAAACAGCAGCGACGATAGGAAATTGGCGCTCAAAGATAAACTCAGGAAGATCAAGATTGAGAAGGGCGACTCCAATCCAAAATATTTCACGAAGTTTTCCCAATGTCAGGATGAGTTGGGGAGTGTGGGAATAACAGTCACTGATGATGATTTGGTGAGCTTCGCTCTCCTAGTAATTCCCAAGAGTTGGCATAGTTATCAAGACTCTATCAATGGAAGGGGAAAATTTCCAGATTGGGAATGACTATGCTCGGATTTGGTGCAGGAGGAGTTCAGGCGGAACAGCAGAGATGGATCTTCATCAAAGCATGATGATGAAGAGGATTGTGCTTTGGATTCTAAGGCAATTAAAGGGAAGGGGAATAAATTCCATTAAAAATACGAGTCTAAAGGAAAGAAGCTGGATTTGTCCAAAGTGAAGTGTTTTTACTGTCACGAACATGGGCATCTCGCTACTAACTGTCCAAAGAAGAAGAAGAAAAAGAAGGATGTTGGAGCTGCAGTTGGTGAGGCCCTTTCCTCGCAATTTGAACTTGACTTATCCTTAATCGCATGCATGGCTTCAAGTGCATTGGGATTGGTGTGGTTTTTGGATAGTGGCACTTCCTTCCACATGATGGGAGATAAGGATCTTTCCAGTGACTTGGAGGAGAAAGATCTCAAAATGCATATAGAGATGGGTGACGATGGATGATACAGTGTGACTAGAATTCGTACCATTACCTCTAAGAGGGATTCAAGTAAACCATTTCAATCTAAAGATTTTATGCATGTTGCAGGTCTGAAGAAAAACTTGGTCTCAGTCTCAATGTTGGAGGACAGAGGCTATGACGTTGTTTTTAGCGATGGAAAATATTTCCTGTGAAATAAAACAATGGGTCAAGTAAAGAAGATAGGGATTCGAGTTAATAATCTCTACAACTTGGAGGTAGATGGTTGCGCTACCATGATGGGCAAGGCAGAAAAAGTGGTGAGCCGGGATGAGGGCAAATTATGGCACAGGAGATTGGGCCATATTCATCATGGAGCCTTGAAAATCATGCAGCAAATATATACTGGACTTCCAATGGGAACACTTGGTAAGTTAGATCAGTGCAAGGGTTGCACCATGGGGAAGTATGTAAATTCCACCTTTCATGAAAAGGAGAACCATGCTTCGGTGATCCTGGAGAGAGTTCACACAGACGTGTGTAGACCATTCTTGGTCGCTTCAACAGCGAAACATAAGTATTATGTTATTTTTGTCGATGACTTTTCTCGTAAATGTTGGATCTTCTTCATGCAGAAAAAGGATCAAACATTCTCAAAGTTTTGTGAGTTTAAAACATTGGTGGAGAAAGAGTCAAAGAAGCAAGTGAAGGATCTGAGAAGCGATAATGGTGGAGAATACATCTCTAACGAATTCAAATACTTCTGCAACAAAGAAGAAAATAGAAGAGAACTCATAGCGCCTCATAACCCACAGCAAAATGGGGTCGCAGAGAGGAAGAACAGAACGATCGTGGGTGCAGCACAAGTGATGTTGCATGATCAGGGCCTACCAATTCATTTGTGGGTGGAAGCATGCAACACTGCGGTTTATGTGCAAAACCATTGTCCTCAAGTACTTGGCATGAGTACACTTGAAGAAGATTTCACTGGTAAAAAACCTGATGTTTCTCATTTTAAGATTTTTGGCTCATTTGTTTATGTGCATGTGACCAAGGATGCCAGGAAGAAGTTGGAACCAACTGCTGAAGTTGGGATATTTGTGGGGTACATAGAAACACCCCATAATTATCATGTGTATTTTCCTAATAGTAATATGATTTTTATGTGACAAGATATAAAATTTGATGAGGGTAAAGCCATGCGGTTGTCACGTGAGAGGGAGCTAGACTTGCATGTAGAGGAGGAACTGCTAGTTCCCAAAGATGAGTCTCAATATGTGGATCAACCACATGAGGAGGCTCATGGAGTGGAGGAAGCCATTCATGCAGAGTCATCCATCAGAAATGGAAAAAATCGCACCACAAAAGCTGATAGATTGAAAATATATACTGCACAGAATGTAGGATCCCCTAATTCATAGCGTAGATAGAGACAGTCTCCTGGTCAATTTACTGGATGCATGGTTGTCATGAGAAAATGTATTGTGACTGAACCATCTTCCTTTTAGGAAGCATTGCGGGATCCCACTTGGGTTTATGCAATGGTGGAGGAGTATGACTCCATTGTCAAAAATAGTGCATGGAAAATTGTTCCAAGGCCAATCGACAAATCAGTGGTGGAGGGTAAGATTTTAATCATTGTTATTTATGTTGATGATTTAATACTGACTGGTGATGAGAAGTTGATACACTCATGCAAGGAGGACCTTGAAAAGGAGTTTGATATGAAGGATATGGTTCTCCTTCATTATTTCCTTGGATTGGAAATATGGCAGCGAGATGGTGAACTTTTTGTGTCTCAAGGAAAGTATGCAAGGGAGATACTGGGTAAGTTTCACATGGAGGGTTGCAAACCCATGGATACTCCTCTTCCAGGAAACTGGAGGAAAGAGGATTATACTTCTAGAGAGGTAGTGTATGTTACTGTCTATCGACAGTTAGTGGGTTCTCTAATGTATTTAGTGAACACGAGACCAGACATTTTCTATGCGGTTAACCAGCTGAGTCAAGAAATGGTTAATCCTAACAAGATCTTTTGGAAGGTAGGTAAGCATGTCTTAAGATACCTAAGGGGCACATCTGAGTATGTCTTATGGTACAGATAGACAGATGAGGTGAAGTTGCATGGCTTCACAAATGCATATTGGGTAGGCAGCTCAACGGATAGAAAGAGCACATCAAGGGGGATCTTTAGTATCATATCTACAGTTGTTTCTTGGTATAGTAAGAAACTGAGATCCATGGCACTCAGTTCAGTGGAAGAGGAATACATGGAAATGATTCAAGCTGCATGTGGGGATATCTAGATGAGAAAGATATTGGTTGGTTTGTTTGGTTCTCATTTAGATCCGACAGTGATTCATTGTGATAATCAGAGTTGCATTAAACTCTCGATTAATCATGCTTTTCATGATAGATATAAGCATATAGATATTCGGTATCATCATATCAGAGATTGTGTGCAGTAGATGATCATGTTGCTTCAGTACATTCCTATGGAATATTAGGATGTAGACATTCTGACGAAGGCACTCACCAGGAGAAAATTTGAATACCATAGAGACAGGATTGGGGTGAAGGATAATCCCTTTATTGTTGAGAGGGAGTGTTGAAAAGTCAACAAGAAATGTGTGTCTAATTTATTTTTCCCTTAAATAAATTGGACAATAAATATTAATCTATTATCTCATAATTACTTGAAAATAGTTAACTAAAATGGAATGTCAGTTAGCTATAGGAAATTCGAGTTCAAAGGTTGATTGGTAGGACATGGGAGTTGAATTAGTTGTAACTAAGTGACTTGAAGTTGTAATAGAGTTATAAGTGTAGTTATGTGAGTTATGAAGTAGTTTAACTTAGTTAAGTGAGTTAAGCTCAGCTGTACTAGTTGTAAATGAACTTACACTAGTGAGATTTTAGTGAATTAATTATTAATTAATTCACAATCAGTGATCTCACATGCAACTGAATATTTACCATTGTTAACTACATGCATGTCAGATCCAGTGGAGACCCAGTTGAGATAACAAGTGAAAGGGATAGTTTGGCTATCAATTGTGATTTGAGTGAAGTGCACTCATGAAATCACACACATAGTGGATGTGCCCATGAGCAATGTGTATCATGGGCAAGGCAATTCGAATTCATTGCAGGGGTTTTCATTAGCAGGGATTGTGCAGAGGAGGTAGGTTGTCTAGAGGCAGTAAATTGACACATGAATTTGTCAATTTTTGTATGACAGTGTGAGATGATTGTATATTGTACTGAGAGATCTTGGATTATATTTTTGTATTATATTGTTTCATGATCCATGATATACATAATATATGATAGTGGGTTTTTTAGCTTTATGCTTTCCCAGTAAAACATCTGTGTTATGTGCGATTGATCTTTCTTCTTGATATTGAAATTAGTGATTTTGTTTTAAATTCCGAAAGAATATTAGTAGAAGCGGTTCTGTATTTAATAGTGGCATATAATTGTTAGATCAGGAGAATCCAAGAAATACATAATTTGTATTGAAATTTCTACATAAATTTTAAAAACCTAGTTAAGTTCCGAGGGCCATAACTTCCTACTCTGGAATCAGATTGGGGAACATGAGCATTCTATGGAAACATATTATGTCATAGATGAAATCCATGGAGATAAATTAAAATTATGGGTGAACAAAATGTATAGGAGGGCATAGAAGTAACATGTAGCAATTAGGGTCAAAAATATTATTTGGTATGAAACTTCAACAGGTTGTATCTAGTATCCTGGAACTCAGATGAATATGAAACTTGGAAAGATTTACCAACATATTATGATGAAGGAACCCATTTGGGTTCTTTCTAAAAATCCAAAGGATAAGGTGAAATGGTGCATGGGCACAACTAAAAGTTGCACCTGGTTGAAGGGTGAACATAAGGAATAAATGGGTATTAGTCAAATGATGATAACGTTTTTCTCATAACTCAGAATTGAGAAAGGAATAAATCATTGGAAATCTCTTGGACAGAGGATTCCAAATATTCACCCAGAAAATTAAATTGGACTATTAAATTCACAAGGAATCAAAAAAACGTATTTTGATACTCTCATGGAGTAGAAGTGTGCCTAGTCTTTGTAGATTTCATAATTATTTAGTCTAACAAATCTTGTTTCCTGCACATTTTGCAGAGCTAACATCAATTCAATTAGAACAGGATCAGTATATGGATGAGAAGCATGGAATATGCACAAATAACCTACATCCATGAAGATGATATCAAAGATATGTATGTCAGTATAGGTAATGAGGGTACAAATTCAAATGGACATGGAGAAGGCAAGGTAGAGACCATAAAAAAAATTCAAAAGGATGTCCAAAGTTGTAAAGATGATAATTGGAGGCTTATGAAATCCAAGGAGCAACAAGAAGGATTCAACATGAAGTTGATGCAAAGCTTGGAAATAATAGAGAAGAAGATGGATAAGGAGACTGAGTCAAGTAAATCAAGGAGTCATATGTATCATGATGAGAGGAGAAGAACAAGAAGTGTTTGCATGCATCGAAATCACTCTCCAAGTAATTCATCTAGGAGGGAACATAGTATTTCAAGTCCATATCCTATCAAAAATCATAAGAGGAGGTATGTGGTGGATGATCCACAAGGATAAATGAATAAAATCAAGCCTTCTACATTTGATGGTGAAAACAAGAAGGGTGAGGATGTAGAGACCTGGCTATTGGGAATGAGGAAGTATTTTCAGCTGCATAATTACTCTTCACAGGAACAAGGGAGAATTTTCATTTACTAACTCAAAAGAAAAGCATCAATTTGGTGGGACCGGTTTATGCAAGTGCAACACATTGATGAGAAGAAGGTTACCTAAAGAGAATTTAAAATTTATATTCAAAATAAATACTTAACCAAACGATACTATTATAAGAAAACGAATGATTTATTTGAACTCAAGCTTGGGAGTATGGCCATAGATGAGTATTGAAGGATATTTTTAGAGTTGTTGAAATATGTTTCTTTCATCAAGGATGAATGGGTTAATATTCATAGGTACTTGAGTGGGATACAATCATTTATTAGTGATAAGATATAGTATGATGATCCCAAGACACTAGAGGAAACCAAAAGGAAAGATAAATTCATCTATGATCATCATAGAGGAAGACCAGCTTTCCAAAAGGCTTGGGAAGACAAGAAGAAAATAAATGTGGAGCAGAGAAAGAAGGGGAACAAGCCACCATTTTTCAAAAACAATACTCAGGGAAAACCATCTTCTAAAGAGCACAAAATGACAGAAACAGTGGGGAAAATACTAAGGAATCCACCTATTCAATGTTGGGGTTGTGGGGGAGACCATATGTACATAGATTTCCCTCACATAGGTGAAAAAGGGAGGATTGTTCAAAATGTACAGCAAGATGATACACTGGAGGACATGGGAATAAATGTACCTAGGATCTATGAAGGCCTGGATAACAAGCAAGATAAGTTTTATTCATTTATGATTGGAGTGGAAGGTAAGATCAACAGTCAACCCATTATTATTTTAATTGATTCAGGAGCTAGTCATAGTTATCTAGATCCTAAGATGGTGGAAATATTTCGATTACCAAAAAGAAATCTTAGGAAACCTTTGTTGGTTCAGCTAGCTAGAGGACGAAATTAAAATTAATTAGGTGACTAAGGTATGTCCAATGGAAATGAATAGACTAAACACAAGGGAATATTTTAATATAATACCTTTGAGCTCATATGATTTCATAATTGGTATGTATTGGTTGGGTGTGCATCATGATGTCCCAGACTACTACAATAAGTCTTTTACTTGCTTGGATGAAGGAAATCTAAAGTCAGTACAGGGTATTCCAAAAGTTGTAACTATCAGAGAATATTTAGCTTTGTAATTAAAGAAAAGATTTATGAAAGGATGTCAATTATTTGCAACGCATATGGAAGAGAGACCTAAGGATAAAGTTAAAAATATTGAATACTATGCATTCCTAAAAGAGTTTGAATATGTATTTTAAAAAATATCGGGGCCACCCAAGAGAGATAATGATTTTTCAATCAACCTGATGCCTGGAGAAACCCCAGTATCGAAGAATCCTTATAGGATGAGTACACCAGAGTTGAAAGAGTCGTAGATGAAAATTGAAGAGCTTATGAAGAAAGGGTATATATGCCCAAGTGTGCCACCTTGGGGTGCCCCGGTATTATTTGTGAAGAAAAAGGATGGAACCCTAAGGATTTGCATTGACTTCAGGAAGCTGAATAAGGTGACTGTGAATAAAAAATATCATTTTCCAAGGATAGATGACCTCTTTGATCAACTAAAGGATGCAAAGATATTCTCTAAGATTGACCTCAAATCAGGTAATCATCAGGTGATAATTAAATAAGAATACATCACCAAGGAAGCCTTCAAAACAAGGTATGTCCACCATGAGTTCACTGTGGTGCCATTTGGGTTGTCAAATGCATCAGATGTCTACATGTGTTTAATGAATGGTACTTTCAGAGAATACTTAGATACCTTTGTCATTGTATTTTTGGATGACATACTTACTTATTCAAAATCTAATGAAGTGCATGAGAATCACTTGAGGATTGTGCTACAAGTATTGAGAGAACATCAATTATATGCAAAGTTGAGCAAGTGCTCATTCTCCCAGAGGAAGATACATTACTTAGGGCATATTATTTCATAGGAAGGGATAGCAATGGACCTAGAGAAGATAAAATCCATTGAAGGATGGCCAACAACAAGGAATGTCTTAGAGGTGAGATATTTCATGGAACTTGCAGGGTATTATAGAAGGTTTATTGAAGGCCTCTTCAAGATTGCACACCCTATCACATCATTGAAAAAAAGGGTGTGAGATTTGAATCAACTATTGATAATGAAAGAAGCTTCCAACACTTGAAGTATTTATTGACAACTTCTCCAATATTAAGGATTGTTGATCTGAATGAAGACTTAATTGTAACCATAGATGCTTGTAAAGAAGGGATTGAGGGACTCTTTAATCAGAATGGGCATGTGGTATGCTACAAATCAAGGAAATTAAAAGAGCATGAAAGGAAATATGTTACTCATGATTTAGAATTGATAGCCATAGTTCATGCCTTGAATATGTGGAAGCAATACCTCATAGGAAAAATATTTGGGTTGAGGACAGACCATAGTGGTCTGAAATATTTATTTGGATAACCAACTTTAAATTCCTAGCAAAGCAGATGATTAGAATTCCTCGGTGAATATGACTTTGATATAAGGCATATCAAAGGTAAAGAGAACAAGGTGGATAATGCACTCAGCAGGAGGGTGCATGATATTCATGTTACAACCATTAACATGTACAAATCATTTTTGAAAGACAAAATTTTAGAGGATGCAAAATCAAATCAGCAGTACATAGAAATAAAGGAAAAATTTCAGCAAGGAAATATGCAGCAGAAAGTTGAATACCGTAAGGTAGAAAGGGACAAAATTCTCATGTACAGAGGGAATTGAAAAAAATGATATTGAAATAAATGAATAATGTGTCTTATGTTGGGCACCCAGCTTACCAGAAAACTATTGCAGCTATCAAGAGATAATATTATTGGCTAGGTATGAATAAACAAGTGGTTTATTTTATTTCCAGGTGTTTGGAATGCCAAAAGGTCAAAGTTGAGAACAACCATGCAGTTAGTTTGCTACATCAATTACCCATTCTTGAGTGGAAATGGAAAGTTGTAACAATGAATTTCATCACTAAAATTCCCAGAACAAACAAGAAGCATGATTTTATTATGGTAGTGGTGGATAAGCTTACTAAAGCTTCCCATTTTATTCCAGTGAAGTTAACTCACAAAGCAGCTAACATTGTCGATATTTATATGAGAGAAATTTCTAGGCTACATGGTGTGCCTAAGACAATTGTATCTAACGAAGGTCCCAAATTTACATCAAATTTTTGGAAAGGATTATTCAAAGGATTTGGAACAAATATGAATTTTAGCACAACCTATCATCCAGAGTTAGATGGGAAAATAGAAAGGGTAAATAAGGTGATAGAAGATATGCTAAGAATGTATGTGATGGATAAACCATCAAAGTGGGAGGATTATTTTCATTTGGTTGGGTTTTCTTACAACAATGGGTATCAATAATATCTAAATATGAGCCCATTTGAATCACTTTATGGCAGAAAGTGCAACACACCATTGATTTGGGACAACCCAACAGATAGAGCAGTGGTTGGGCAAAAATTACTCAGTGCAAAAATTACTCAGTGAAATGGAAGAGTAGATGGTGAAATTAAAAAATAATATATTTAGACTTCCCAAGATATGAAAAAAAGTTATGTGGATAAAGGTAGAACTCACAAAGATTTTAAAGTGGGTGACCATGTGTTCTTAAAAGTAAAGGTCAAGAGAAGTTCCTTGAAGTTGGGAAATTGTTCAAAGTTGGCAACACATTATTGTGGGTCATTTGAAATCCTAGAGAGGATCCATCCTATTTCATACATGCTTGCACTACCTGCATCCATATGTATTCATAATGTATTCAATGCATCTTTTCTTAAGAAGTATGTACCTGATACCAATCATGTCATTGACTGGAATGTGATTCAGGTGGATCCATAAGGAGACTTTCAAGTGAAACTAGTTTTCATATTGGACCGAAAGATTAAGCAGCTCTGGAATCGAGCCATAGAACTAATAAAGGTCCAATGGAATTGGTATGTTCCTATGGATGTAACTTGGGAGAACGAGGATGTTATGTAGGCCGAATACTCGAATATTTTTAAAGACTTTTGAATTTTTTATTTTACATGTGTAAATAATGCACTGAGGACAGTGCATAAATAAGGGGGAGGGGAATGTAATACCCCTAGGTTGAACCCCAATTGTAAATATAATGTAATTATACATATAGGATGGTGATCCAGGATACTTTGGGTCCAGATTGCCTTTGTATGTATGTATTTTGAGGCCAGAGTGTTTGTGTGGTTATTAGGCTGGAGATCCAAAAGCTAAAAGGAAAGTGAGTCTATATTTTTAAAATGTAATCACACTCAGTTTTTAATGAAAACACATCACTATGGAAAACCAACCAGGTAAAAGGGTATGGGGGGATAAACTCCACTATAATGGGAAAGGGAGGCTAAGAGTCTAGGAAAGGGGATAAGCTAAGGGGGCTTAAGCCAAAAAGAAATATTTTATTAATATTCCTAAAGTCTAAATATAAAGTTTGGGATAATTCATTTTATCCTAAGCCTCTAAGGGGGAAACGTATCACCATGTGGTGGGTCCATGTGGGGGACCCATGTAATTCCCAACATGACAAGTGTCAAGTTGATAACATGGACATAATTTTGAGGATACTTATTTCATTTCCTATCATTCTCACCACACATTACTATTGTCAATTGTCACCTCTACCTGTACCTATACCATGGAAAGATTTGGAACTCGATTGAAGAGGTGAGTTGTTAGGCCTGTGGGATATTGAATAAGAGAATAGTCAGGACCGTGAGTATTCCCTCTAGGTGAGAGAACTTCTAAGAATTGATTCCCAAGGTGCCAAGATTCAACTACAGGACTCTGATACTTCTTGTTTGGCCTGTTGTTGAAGCCCAAAAAAGGAAGTGGGGCAGTCAAAGGACTATTGAATAGAGAAGGGGCACACTTCCTAGGGTGGGACAAGCATGTGGGGAATGAAGGACTATAGGATTTTTTCTAGAGTTCGAACTTGATTCTAATTTTCTTGTTGTTTAAGAGACCTTAGCCTGGTTAGGAATCCTTTACACAGGTGGAGTTTTATCCCCAGCTTGGGGGTGACCCACTTCTGAGAGTTATGAGTAGTGTGGTTTAAGACTTGAAGGAGCATGGAAGGTATGCACATAATTAGTGTTCTTTTACCCAAGATAAGTGTCTATTGTGTGATAATTTATGTGTTGTGTTAATATTTATGCATTTATTTTCATGGGTTAAATTCCTTTATCTGGTGTATTTGTGTACTTTTTGTTATTTTGTATTAATATGGGAATTTGCAGAGTATTATTAGCTAATCAAAATGGTATTAGAATTCATAATTTTCATGTGGAATTTCCCAGGAGGGGTCTAGGGATTCTACAAGGTAGATAACCAGGTGATGGAAACAAAGACTGATTTGTAAATTATTTTTTTGGAAATTTATAGTGTGGATGTGTCATTTTATTATGGGTATCTATAACATTGGACAATTATGTTTTATTTTCTTCATTTTATAATTATGTTGGATATAAAAAGTTAACAACCATTTACAACCACCATATTGAAAATATATTAAATAGTACAAGCATAAGATGTGGTTTTGATATTTTTTATTGTCATATTTATTGTTTATAGAATATTTATGTTGTATTGTATTAAAATATGCTTATGTTAACCTTCGAATTACTAAGCATTAATTGAGATTTCACAAAGTTTAATTGGTGGCGTATATAGTAAATATCTATATTAAATTATATTTTATTTAACAAAAAATGAAGATATTAATAAATATTCAAACCTCAAAAAATCTATTGTTTGAAAAAATCAAAATTCAAATAAATATATACTTACTTTGATGAAACTTCAAAGGACAATTCCAAAAAAATAACTTTACGCAACATCTACACTTGTGGTGTTGGCATTACCAACTTTTATGGCATTCCCCACCTTAACTAGTGCAAATATAATGGTCTTGAACTATTCCACTACATCCTTTAGTTTTATAATCATACAAAACTATATTAATCATTTTTTGTGCATTCTCCTTGAAATAAGTGTCAATATAGGAAGGACATGGAAATTCTAAAAGAGAGTTTTTCTAGATCCTAGTAAGAATTAAGGAAAATTTTAAATATCCATACTTATCTAAAAGTATAGAAACCTTTGCCAATTTTACTAATTCTTAAAATACTAATTATAAAATGTTGGGTGATATTATTTTTTAATAGAATATTCATAAAGTTTGTATTAGAGTAAAAAATTGTGAAACCATTTCATTGAAAGTGTATCGATCAAAATGTATTATTATTCTCTATATTTATTATTTAAAATTTAATTGAATAAATTTCATATATTATAATTTGGTGATAATATAAATTAATAAAATATTTGGAAAAATTAAATATTAATAAAACATAATAATTGTGTTTTTAGTAAACAATTATATTATAACTTTGTATTGTAATCTTTGAATACTAAAAGTAAAAAAAAAAAAATAACATTATTTTTACATCATTGTCATTATTATTAGTGAACAATTATTTTATAATCTTATTATTATAATATATGAAAAATAAATAAACATTAAAATCATAATCATTTCACTCATCATATTTAAGTATTTTTTTTCGAAACATGTTTAATCAACATATTGTATCTTGTTGGACAACAAACAATTCACCTTGAAGAATAATTAAACATTATATGGAATTAATGGTCATAACGTTTTGTGCAACCCAATCCAAATTAAACGCTTTCATAAAAGAAAAGTTAGACATTATATGGAAATTGTAAATTAAATGAGTGATACATATCATATTTCACTTATAAATAGAGAAATCGTTAACAATGTTCGTCATTAGCATACTCATAGTACATTTTATAACTCAAACAAAAACAACAACCACAACATTATATGAAAAACATAATATACATGAGTGATATGCATATGAATATACATGAGTTATATACATATGAATATACATGTCAAACATACATCTCAACAAAATATGCAATTAACATGTTATATATAGATATCGAGTGAAATATAAAGAAATAAATACAAATGTCAATTGGTACCACTACTAGCTAGGTCCACCACTAGAACCAAGTGCATTAGTGTCTCTACTAAAATAGGTAGAGCCTCTATAAAGAACAATTATCTTAGAAATAAATGTTGGAAAAAGTTCACTATCAAATGTCTCTATATCAATATCATGAAGATGTGCAATAGTACCTGATGTGAGCATAGTGTCCAAAGAATCAAAATCTTGTTACAAATGTGGAGGAAGAGGAGGAGGGAGACTGATGGATGATGATACCTATGGACTAGGAGAAACATAATGATCGGTGGATGGTGACACAAGTGGATATGGTGACGCATGTGGATAATAAGATGGAGGAAGAGTAGGATAGGACGTGGATGCAGGCTCACACACAAGTGGAGGGGAAGTAGAAGGAGGAGGAGGATATGTGGATCCAGGTTCAGACACATGTGGAGGGGAAGCGGGAGGATCGATAGATGGTGCAACCAACTCATGTATAGGAGAATCATGAGGAGGAGGAGGAGGAGGAGGATAATGTGGTGGAGTAGAGAATCTGGATGGCTCTATTGATGAGCTGGATGTAGTGGAATCGTGAGAAACACCCCTCAACATCTTGATGAGGTTGATAGAACCAAAAATATGATGCATCAACATCGCCATATCATGAGGAAAATGCTTCCATATAGTAGAGATATCTTCTACCTATAATTTGTCTATAACAGGTACGGTTACCACTCCGTGAATAGTCATGAGCCAACATAGCTAATATGCCACATCTATTGAGACTCTCGTATCCAAACTATGTGGCATATGGGGTCTTTGTACTACTAGAGTATTGTCTCCTTCCTTTTCCATCACCTCATCCTCATGTTGGGGAGGCACATATCCAATGTATGTGCCAATATATGAAAAATAATAGATAACAATAATAAGATAATTCAAACAAAATGTTACAATAAATTATATGTGCATTAAATAAGACATTAAAATATGTAGATATATTGACCAAACAATAATGATATATTACCTCTCTGATCTATTGGATCCTCTACTGTAAATTGGATGTTTGTTCATTCTCTCTAATCCATCCCTGCATATGAGTAATCTGCAATATCTAGGAAAATATTTTCCTTGCTAGATAATAAATCGCATACCTCCCTACTGACCAGAGAAATGGGAAACTCATATTGTCTTGTCTTGGGAATTATCCTCCCCACATGTGCATACATGCATCAAACATAGGCCTAATAGGAAAGTAGGGTACTTTTGGCCAAGTGGCATGAACTGTCTCAAAAAATAGTGTATAAAAATATGACACGAACCGAAAGAATCTTGTCCCAGAAAAAACAACGCAACAGTGATCTAATGCACAACAAAACTGTCTCAAAAAAACATCCACCCACCTAATCAATTGGGGCGTCTACAATAAACTGTCTACATAATGCAACATAGAGAAACTAATGCACTACCCATCTGAGATATATTTTGATAGTTTCAATAGAATAAGATACAGGAACCTAATGTCTTCTCTCTCAAATGAAGATATATGAAACTGACCACCCTGAACTTGGAACTATAAAGATGAATGAACATGTGTACCAACATATCTCTACACATATTCCAGTTGGGTCTCTCCTACAACACCAGGCGGTAGCGTGAGGAAATGGGGAAAATATTCCCCCCCTCCTAGACAACCCAGTGATGAAATAGACATCCTACTCCATGGGGTGATACCATAGATCAAGACTAACGATGAACCCATGTCTCGCATGATACTAGCGATGGATCAACTATTGTAACAAAAAATAGTTCCCCATAAGGAATGTACCCTCTCGATAAAACTTCAAAATCCAATATCCATCAAAAGTTATTGTTTCAGCTGTGAAAGTGGGTGACGGAATAGCTCCCTCTCCCTCTCCCTAGACTCCCACTCATGCATAGATGTATGTGTCTCAACCTTCTACTATCGCTTTTCCTCCTCTCATCATCGTCATCTTAGATTCACATATAGATATTTTTAGGTACACACACACATATAAAATAAATTGAAATTATAAAAAAAATACATATACAAATGATTTGTATTTAAACAAATCTAAAATTAAATCTTTTTTGCAAAAACATATAATAAATCAACTGTTGCACCAAAAATAAAACATATGTCTCGACACCGGTGTGTTATATCAAAAAAATAGCACAACCTTGTGATATGTCCCATAGTACACTCCACATTGATCAATTCTTTTAATCGGGTTGATTCAATGCTTTTAAAAACATTGATTCATTTCATTAAAAAATATGCACCACAACACTAAAATTTATGGTGCACAAAGCTTTGGTTCCCTTTGTTAAACCAAAAGCATCAGTGCATTATTCTACCAGAGCATTGACATTATGTCTAGTATTTGGTTGTCTTAATAGCACGCTACTAATATGGGGCCTTACAAAAGAAAAACCACATTGATTATTTTTCAATACATATCGTGATGCATACATTTTTCAATACATATCGAGATGCCCCTCTATGCCAAGTATTGTGGTGCTTTTTAAAATTGATCCACCAGTGCTCTATGTTTTGTGTATGCCCCAGTTAAGTTGGTTAAACTGGTTTCACTTCTATGTTAAATTTTATAAATCGTTAAGATAGAGGTGTAGTTAGTGAAGTGAAATGTACCGATGTGAGTCAAATCCAATTGTGTGTCGATTGTGAGGCATTATGAAGGACATACCACTTTGTTTCTATTATATATTGTGGTCCTATATTTCTTGAACAACACTGGTGCATACATACATATGAGATGCACCAGCGGTGATGCTCATTGTGAATTTAACACAGTATGCACTGCTTCGGGGTGAGCCAAAGAGTTCAGGCACACTGCCTGAAATTGAAAAGAAAATTGAAAAAAATGTCAAATTTCAAGATAAATTCAAATTTTGATTTGATGAAAACGCAAATAGGAAGGTAATAAATAATTTACCTGGACTCTTATGTCCTGAGGAAGCATGGTTTCACTGTTCAGAGGAAATGAAAATTCGTGGTAATTTCAAAAATTTGGAAATGTGTGGAATCTACCAATGGAACTATCCAAGTCAATATAGAACATCGAAAATAGGGCGTCTTATGAATGAAGGTGAACATCAATTATTTCTTGAGAGTTTGGAAGCATGGGATGCATTGTAACAATGAAAATTGGTTTGGTAAATGTTTTAGTATTTACCCTACCATGGTGTGCCTTACAACAATGAGGTACACCAGTGCATAATATTCAATGACACCAGTGTGATTTATTTGATGTGTGTGTTTTTTTATTATAAAGTATGGCGTTTTTTTTTAACATTGTATTCATTGGTGTGTATATACCTTAAAGGAACTCTGAAAAAATAAATAAATAGATAAATAAAAATAAAAAAACTCCACAAAAACATTCGGCCGCTAGCCTCCACTAACAACCTCCATTATTAACAACAAAGGGATAATTTTTTTAGGGAATTTCCATAAAAATCTCCTCAAGAAGGTGTTCTCCTTGTAGTGAAATGACCAACCCTTGGTTTCACTATGGAGCTCATGAGAATTTGTTCTTATTTTAGCAATGCTCATTTTCTTCTTTACATTTGTCAAAACAAAGAGATTTTTTATATTTTAGATTAGGGTTGATTACCTCCCTATAATATCTTAATTTTCCTCTTTTATTTTTACTTCTAACTCTTTATCACACCACATTTTCTCCTTAAATTTTGATTTAATAATATTTTTAATATTAGTCTTTTTACACAATATGGTCTCTTCCTTTATTATCCAATGATTTACCCAAGATTGGGAATCCTTATTCCATCCCCCACTTGAGTTGAAGGTGGTTTTGGTTGGAGTTTCAATCAACTTGAACTTTGGGAAGCCTATTTTCTTCCATGTTGTTTAACTTGTTCTTATACATTAGGTATCTAGTCATAGGTTCTCTCAATAGGGGAAAGGCTTTCTTTTGTGAGGAGGATGAGATAGGGAGTATTTCCTTTAATTTTGAGAATATAGGTTATAAAATTCTTTTGGATCCATTGTACCTTTCTCATGCATCCCCTGTAACATCCTTCTCTCGCAATCACATGTTATCGACTTATTCTTTGAGGACACTTGCATGCAAGTGATCCAGTTATAATACATGGTTATATATTTCTCTTATGGGTTTTTATGATGATGTTGATGGTTGTGATTTAATGATAATTGATATATATGTATTGACATATGTTATTGGCGAGTTTCCCATGAGTGTGCAGGACACTTGACAGATTGTGGATGTCGATGGCATCAATGGACCTCCTAGGAATATGGATTGAGTCAGGGGGTGGATTGTATTGGTTTGAGTATTTAATTTATGCATATGTGACATATGATAAATTATAGTATGATTTTGTATATGGATCATTGACAGTGTTTCGTTGATGGATGCATGCTGATGATTTCTTACTAATTTGACTCATATAAGGAGTAAAGGGGCCATGCACATAGACCAGATATTGGGGGAGAGATGTGGTTGAGTCCCTGTCATAGCCTACTAGCACTCTCATCCTGGATCAAATTGTAGGTTAATGATTACTTAGTTATAGAGGTCCACGATGTCATGAGGACAGACTAAGATAGTCACTCATGAAGATTTCTAAGGGCACGCAATAAGTCATGGTCCTTATTCCTTAGAATTTCTAAGGGGCGAAGTGTTGACTCCAAGGGTTGGACAACTACCAAAACCATTCAAGGGCGAGTGGAACCCTTAGAGCACGAAGTGCATCTTGAAGGGAATGTCGCGGAAATAAAACTTGAGTCAATGAATATAGGTGGCCTAGAAAACCTTGAGCGAATAATTAAACCTTGTAAAATATTTAAGCATTGCCATATTTAACTAATTAACTAAGGATTGAAATTATTAATTGTAAATCCCAAGTGAAAGGCTAGGCCTATTAAAAAATTAATCCTAAGTCTAAGTTAGGTGAGAAGATTAAAACTAAACTATCAACTAAATCAAAAGGGGAATGAGGTAAATAAATTCAAGAATTAAGTAAAATGACATAATCCTAAAGATTTTATTTAAGGCACATGTGTAAGAAAATATTAAAAGGGAGTTTTTAAAATAAGAAAGAAACAAAGATGAGAGAATGTGTATGCATGGAAAGGAATCTAGAGTCTAGTTAACACTAGTCTAACTAGAGAATAATCTTAGTTTAACACAACTCAAATTTAGTAAGGCGTCAATCATTAATTGGGAATAAGGGGAATAAAGAGACAACTAGGAGTGATTTAAGGAGCACTTTTAGGAAAGGTGAGGGAAATTGACTTTAATTAAAATAAATTGCGGAATTTACTTGTGAAACTTGGGGAAAGGGTGACAAGTGTATGGGGGAGATAATTCTAAATTATTTAATTAAAAAGTGAATTAATTTTTCAAGTGGGGGGTGTCATTAATTAAACTCCTATAAAGAAATTGAAAAGGAGGGGAAATGGATCATCACGGGTTATGGGTAAAATTATGCTGCAAAATTTTTTAATGGTTTTACTTATGAGAGTTGGGATACCTAGCTTGAGAGAGAGTGGTGGATCTACCTTGATAGGAAATATGGGATATAGAGGATTTCTGGTTGTGTGTGTGTGTCTAACGAACCTCCGCATTACGACAAAAACTCTGTTAACAGGTGCAAAAAAAATTTTGTTAAGGTGTGTGCGCACGTGTAGAAGTAACAGACACACTTAACTCTACGTCTCCATTCGAAAACCAACAAGACACCACCACGATGTTCATCACAAGAAGACTGAAAGCACACATGAGTAACAGCAAGAAATAAAGGACCACAGACATAAGGCGCAGAACGCAAACATTTAACGACATACTGGGTTATACATAGTATGAACACAGAGGGATGAATCCATAGTAGTAGATCTTACTATTTCTGCACAGGAAAGCAGGGCGTTAAATCTTAGTCCTCTGCTCCAGAGAGAGAGAATTTCAGATAGGCTCCTGGCTGACTGCTTAGGCAGAAACTAGTAATCTTTGTCAGATGTGTCACAAGAGTAGAAACCCTGCCTTTAAAGGGCCCGAGACTCTTGATACGGCACTGGATTCTTTACACAGAAATATCACACACACAAACATAAATACTAAGGCTATAAGGAGGTGTCTATATCCCGCCCGACACAAGCAACCACGCAATGCAAGAGAACCAAGTACTACAATATCAAGGGCAACCATGACCTCGACGGAAGACGCAAGTTAGAAGGACACCAACAACGACCAACCACTAGAAGGACTCATTGACTTCAATTACAAACCACTTACCCCATTTGACTTCTATTAGACGACGATTTACCAACCCATTCTTAAATATGTAAAATCAACTAAATTCCATCCCCATTAACTAAGACATGGTGACTCC
>ML776568.1:734149-761868 GCA_009831015.1 Picea engelmannii
ATGTCAATCACGTGTGTAGGATCACTAATATAATGTCTCAAAACAGATACATGAAAAACATCGTGCATACGCCTCAAAGAATCAGGCAAGGCTAGTCGATAGGCCACGGGCCCCTTTCTCTCCACAATCTCAAAAGGTCCCACAAACCTAGGAGAGATTTTAGCTCCCTTTCCAAACTTGATCAAACTCTTATGTGGTTTAATCCGCAAGAAGACTCGATCGTCGACCTCGTAACTACGGTCGACTCGGTGCGCATCGGCATAACTCTTCTGTCGATCATGCGCTTCCTTAATCCTTTGTCTTATGGTTTGCATCTTCTCTTCCATTTCTTGGATCGCTTTTGGTCCCACCAGGACTCTATCCTCTAGATGATCCCAACTCAAGGGTATCCGACACGGTCGCCTATAAAGGAACTCAAAAGGCGCCATCTTAATGGTGCTCTGGTAACTGTTGTTATAAGCGAACTCTACTAGAGGCAAGAATTCCTCCCAACATTTTTGTTGGTCCATCACGTACATGCGCAACATGTCTTCCAAGGTTTGGTTCGTACGGTATGTATGTCCGTCCGTCTCAGGGTGATATGCAGTACTAAAGTTAAGTTGAGTTCCCAAGGCCTCTTGGAAACTCGTCCAAAATCGTCCAGTAAACACTGATCCTCGATTGGATATAATCTTTTTAGGCATGCCATGCAGCCTCACAATCTCACTGATGAAAACTCTCGCTATGTTAGGTGCCTGATACGTCGTACGCACAGGAATAAAGTGAGCACTCTTCGTCAGAGTGTCTACTACTAAAAAAATCGAGTCGTGCCTCCTTGTCGTCAGTGGCAATCCAACAATAAAATCCATCGATATAACTTCCCATTTCTATTCCGGAATGGAATGTGGTTGAAGTAATCCTACCGGGTGTCTATGTTCAGCCTTCACCTGCTGACACTCTAGACATCTAGCCACAAAGTTGACTATGTCGGCCTTCATTCCTTTCTAGAAGAATAAGGTTTTAAGGTCTGCCCTCATCTTCATAACTCCTAGGTGAGCCATGTAAACTGCTCTATGAGCCTCGCTCAGGATCAACATCCTCAACTCGTCATTTGGCAGTACGTAAATCCGACTTCTAAACCTCAATAAGACATCGCTATCAAATGAATATCCCTCATATCATGGTACCATCATTGTGTTTTGTCCGATAAAATCCTCGACTTCTTTGTTCCAGTCATCATCACACTGTAAGGTGAGAATCTTCTCATGTAGATTCGTCTGCAGAGGTAACACCAAAAAGATGTGTGGCCTCCGACTCAAAGCATCCACCACTCGGTTCATTGTTCCCTTTATGTAAGTAATCTCGAAGTCGTACTCGCTAAGCAATTCCGACCAACGTCGTTGTAACGCGTTTAGGTCGCTTTGCGTAAAAATGTGTTGTAGTCCACAATGATCAGTCCTTAATTCAAATTTTTGTCCAACAAGGTAGTGTCTCCAAATATTCAAGGCATATACCATGGCTAATAACTCCAAATCGTGCGTCGCGTAGTTCTCCTCATGCCTTCTCAATTTCCTCGAAATGTAAGCAATCACTCTTCCGTCTTGCATAAAGACTCCACCTAAACCTTCCTTGGATGCGTTAGTGCATACCAAGAAGTCTACGTCCATGTCAGGGACCTTTAGTATCGGCGTTGTTGTCAACAACTCTTTAAGCCTTCGAAATGCTTCCGTGCATTTCTCAGTCCAAACAAACTTCTTGTTTTTCTTCTGTAATTCCGTGATCGGATTTGCTATCTTTGAAAATCCCTCGACAAACTGTTGATAGTATCCTACTAAACCCATAAAGCTACGTACAGCTGTGACATTCGTCGACGCAGGACATTCCATAATAGCCTCAACCTTGGTTGGATCCATGGCGATACCTTCGCCGGAGATGACATGCCCTAAGTAGTGAATCCTCGATTGATAAAAAGAGCATTTGGACAACTTCCCAAACAATTTGTGCTCTCGCAAACACTGTAGTACCAAGCGCAAGTGCTCATCATGTTCCTCCATCGTCCGAGAGTAGATCAAAATATCGTCAATGAATACTTGGAAGAACTTGTCCAAGTACTCGCGGAACACCCCGTTCATCAAACTCATGAATACCCCTGGGGCGTTTGTCAATCCAAATGGTAAAACAGTAAACTCGTAATGTCCAAATCTTATCTTAAAGGCAGTCTTAGGGACGTCTTCCTCCTTGATCCGTAACTGGTGATACCCTAATCACAAATCGATCTTGGAGAACACCGTCGCACCCTTCATTTGATCGAACAGATCGTCAATTCTTGGTAAGGGATATTGATTCTTGATCGTAGCCTTGTTCAGTTGACGGTAGTCAATGCAAAGCCTCCACGATCCATCCTTCTTTCGAATGAAAATAACCAGTGCACCCCACGGTGACACACTAGGACGTATCATTCCCAGGTCCAGCAACTCCTTCAGTTGCATTTTCAACTCTTGCAACTCCAGGGTCGAAATCCGATAAGGAGTTCTTGCTATCGGTTCAGTCCCCAGTTTCAGGTCTATAGTAAACTCTAATTCTCTTTCTAGCGGCATCCTAGGAAACTCCTATAGAAATACGTCTGCAAACTCCTTCACCACCGGAAGGTGTTCTAGACCTTCTGCTACTCCCTTTTCGTTTAGCGCAAGGATCGCATAAATCTTGCACCCCTTTCGCATACTCTTCCGTAACTGTAAGGAAGAGATGAACCTCAGGGATACTCCCTGGTTCCGTCCTACAATCACCCGTCTATTTCCTTCATCATCGACCAAGCTCAACCTCTTCGTCTTACAGTTGAGTATCGCCTCATGCGATTCCAACCAATCCATACCAATCACGACGTCATAAGATCCTAAGATTGTGACGTACAAGTTGACCCTCGTGACAAACTGTCTCAAGTTAAGGGCACAGCCCGTAATCTTTCCTCCAACCTTCTGTTTGGCTCCAGAAGCCATCTCTACGAAGCTAAACTCGTGTTGTTCAACTGCCTTTACCTTAATCCTTTTTAGCGCTGCACCAGAAATGAAACTCTCAGTAGCACCTGGGTCTATCAAAATACTAAGTGTCTGGTCAGCGACAGTACCTGTCGTCTCGAGCATAGTCGACTGGTGCTTTGCCTGGCGGTTATTCACCGCTGCATGTATCTGATGGGCCTTGCCCATATCTCCCACGGTAGCAGGTCCGGTTGATCCGGACGCTCTGGTCCTCTCCACAGGACAATCGCACTGGTAGTGTGGCTCCCCACATGTCCAACACCCCTTCTTTGGCCCAGTAGTCTTGGTACCCGAAGTAGAAGATGACTGCCCACCGGCCTGAAACCCTGGTCTATTATGCTGAACAGGCCTAAACTGCTGCTGCTGCGGGCGATGCTGCTGCTGGTGATGTGGTCCTCGATAAGGTGTTCATTGCTGAGGTGGAAATCGTCGAGGTGTAGTGAACGTGGATCCCCTCTGGAAGCCGCGATATCCCGACGTATGTCTCGTTGGTGTCTGGTGCTGCGGCATTCCAAATGAACCCTGCCCTGTTGGTCTCACTAGAGTCCTGGTCTAACCCCTGCTGATAAGATCCTCCTCTGCTATGAGGGCCTTTTGGACAGCGTCATGCAAGGTTTGAGGCATCAATATCCTAACCTTTGCATGCAGGCTGCCATTAAGGCCAAACATGAACCGGTTGACCTTGAGCTTCTCTGTGTTAAGGTGTGGAGCATACCGGAGCAGCTCCATAAAACGTGCCTCGTACTCAGGCACCGTACGACCTCCCTGTCGTAATGCATTGAACTCATTGAGATGATGCTCAATGAATTCCTCTAAAAGGTACCTCTCTCGGAACTGTTCCTCGAACAGTTCCCATGACACGTCTTCCATGGCCATGTTCAGTTGTGGCAGGAGTGTCTTCCACCATTGAAGAGTGCTCCCCTTCAGTTGAAATACCACCATGCGGACCTTCATATTGGAGGTATAGTCACGAAGTGCGAAGCACATCGCCATATTCTCCAACCATGCCTCGACGGCTACGCCATCCGGGGCACCAAATAACTCGGGAAATTTAACCTTCTCGAGTTCACGGTGAATGCTACCTGTAACGGCCGGTGCGCATGGTGGAACCTCAGCAGGTGCCAGTGCCCTGGCCTCATCTCTATCCAATCGGCTGATCAGTGCCTCGGACATGCACTGAAAAGATCTCATGATCCCAACAACATCGCCAACCACTATCTGCTCATGTCCGAGAACCTTCTCGCCTCCCTGGGGGTTAGACCCCTCAGGCGTGGATGTTACTGGAGGCGCCATGCCTCCTCCCCTAGCACCCCGTTGTCTGGCTCCGCGACGTCCTCTAACCATGATTACCTACACGCACACAATCAACTCGATCAACAACAGTATAATCAATCTAATCATGTCAACGAAAGTCGTAGCGAATCCCAGGTCGCGGGTCGAACCGGCTCTGATACCATATGTAACGAACCTCCGCGTTACGACAACAACTCTGTTAACAGGTGCAAAAAAAAAATTGTTAAGGTGTGTGCGCACGTGTAGAAGTAACAGACACACTTGACTCTACGTCGCCATTCGACAACCAACAAGATTCCACCACGATGTTCATCACAAGAAGACTAAAGGCACATAAGAGTAACAGCAAGCAATAAAGGACCACAGACATAAGGCACACAATGCAAACATTTAACGACATACTGGGTTATACACAGTACGAACACAGAGGGATGAATCCATAGTAGTAGATCTTACTATTTCTGCACAGGAAAGCAAGGCGTTTAATCTTAGTCCTTTACTCCGGAGAGAGAGAAGGTCAGATAGGCTCTTGGCCGAATGCTCAGGCAAAAACTAGTAATCTCTGTCAAGTGTGTCGCAAGAGTAGAAACCCTACCTTTAAAGGGCCCGAGACTCTTGATACGGCACTGGATTCTTTACACAGAAAGATCACACACACAGACATAAATACTAAGGCTACAAGGAGGTGTCTATATCCCTCCCGACACAAGAAACCACACAATGCAAGAGAACCAAGTACTACAATATCAAGGGCAACCACAACCTCGACGGAAGACACAAGTTAGAAGGACACCGACAACAACCAACCACTAGAAGGACTCATTGACTTCAATTACAAACCACTTACCCCATTTGACTTCTATTAGACGACGATTTACCAACCCATTCTTAAATATGTAAAATCAACTAAATTCCATCCCCATTAACTAAGACATGGTGACTCCTCGTACTTAATTTCAAGGACAGTTCATGATATATGTTTATCACTAACCATAATTATTACCATAACATACCATGAATGAATAATTTCATTACAATTACCTCACATACCTTGCAATAGGATATCATCCACATTTCATCTCATATGTTAGTATCCATAAATAAACTACCATGACATCTTCATAAGAGCTAGCATCATTACATTATAATATAAAGACTTTGCAATTTAACCAACTAAGTAGCATGGTCATTACACTAATGATTAATACATTGATAGACCAATATATTGCATTAGATTACATTGTCAATTCCTCACATGATTATTTCATACATTCCATCATAAGATGAATCGTAACTTAGCATTACTTTACTTCATTATAATATAATGTAGTAACATTGCAATAACTTGTTGCAATAACATTCCCATAACCTTATCTTATATTACATTTACCCTAACATAATGTAATAATGTAAGAATGTAATAATTCCAAATCTGGTAGTTACATAGAGGCAGTAATACATCTGGCAGTTACATGATTCTAATAAGGCAGTAATAATAATATGGCAGTGAGATTTACATAACAAATGTCGGTTTGATAATAAAATAACAATTTAATCATTAATATGGAAAGTAACAATCTGAACAGTAGATTTATGTGCCTCATATCTTCATCAAATTCTGTGCAAGCATAGTTCAATGGGTCATTGATTTCTGCGCTTCCTTCGTTAAGAAAGTTTTGTAATGGATTCGATTTCTTCTATATGCTTCACATTCAAATGTATTTTACCTAGAACTTAAGATTTAAGATTTTCAAATAGAAAAAGGAAAATTATAATATATAATAACAAGGGTAAACATTTCATATAACTTTATATATCTACGTCACCAACTTTTATTGATTTCTAGTAAACAAAATAAGTAAAATATAATATATAATAATACGAAATTATCTAAAATAATTTTTATTTATTAATTTCTAATAAATTAAATATAATATATAATAGTATAAATATTTACACCACCAACTTTTATTGATTTCTCAATGTGAATACCAAACATAAAACTATGGTATCTGTTCAATTGCACATTTATTTAAATACAATAGAGAGAGTACTATGGTACTGAAACATATTGCTCAGAGGATCAAATCTTTGAAACAAGAATTTAGTATTAATCCCTATTTTATACTTAAAGAAAAACTGACTTTAATTACTTATTATATGCATGTTATATTCAATATACAATGCACATATAGTTAATTTATGTTAGCCTTTCACAAAATAAATAATTTAAAAAAATGGTGAATGTTAAGAAAACTGATCATTTTAATGCTCTTTAATCTTAAATAAAAAAAAACAAATGTCAAGAATGTTCACTCGTGCACATGCATTCAACACTTCGATATAACATTACAAAGACACGTCTTATACAATTCTCTTGCTAACCTCAACTTCTTTTCCAGGTTCAAGTGTGTTTTTGGTTCCTACGCTACACATCTTTGCATCCAAAATCGGAGCATTGTGAAGAGGATAGAGCTATCAACCATATGGACTAATAATAGCATTACCTGGATCCAAATTTGGATACCACATGGGAGGAGGCAATAATTTTTAGGTTAGGAACCAATTAAATCCGCGTGGCAAGGAAACTCCATATCTTATTCTTGAACAGATAAACGAAGGGTAAAGACAAAACCAAAAACAATTTCCCGGATGGATGGATGGATGCCCAGTTTGAAATAAAAACGTCCAATATATAAAAGAAGAAAACCCACTGTAGAAATTTCCCACTGTATAAAAAAAAACGCCCAATATATATAAAAAGAGAAAACCCACTGCAAAAGTTGCCCGCTGTATATAAAACGCCCAATACATAAAAAGAGAAAACTCACTGTAAAAATTGCCCGCTGTATATAAAAACGCCCAATACATAAAAAGAGAAAACTCACTGTAAAAATTTCCCACTGTATATAAAAACGCCCAATACATAAAAAGAGAAAACTCACTGTAAAAATTCCCCGCTGTATATAAAAACACCCAATACATAAAAAGAGAAAACTCACTGTAAAAATTGCCCACTATATATAAAAACGCCCCCTGTACTACATAGATGCCCCCAACGGAACACACGCCTACTGAATACAAATGCAACGCACACAGAATACAAAAAAGCAACGCCCATGGAAGACAAATGCCCACTGTAATAACTTTTTATAAATGACAGTCATAAGGAAAATGCCCATGGCAAGATGATAAAATGAAAGGCCTGCAAACGAAATGCCCAAGTAAATAAGGAATATGCCCAATGAATTTATACACCAAGAAACGATTCCTTCAACACCAGATCAACCCCAGATTAACTGATCTTAGAAATAATAATAATAATAAATGCCCAACGAAAGTGCCAGAGCGAATGCCATTACAAGTTTTAATTCCATAAAATATCCAGCAATGAGATCACCATGACCAACATTTTAGAACATCTTAACCAACAAAAGTTTTCCAGAAACAATATCACTGTAGCATACAAGGACGAATTACAATAGCTGAAGCAACATCTTTAAACTAATACATCATAATCGCTGAAGTAAATAACTAGGCAGTCTACTCTACTAAACATATGAGCATATCGTTGCCTTGCGCCCACTTCGGATGACGTCTCGCGCTCCGTGCCGCTCCCGCTCGCTGACCATAGAGACTACACCGGTACCTCCCAGCCAATCGCTAGGGGTACTCTGCTTCCCCCTTAAACCCCCGAGCCGCAAAGGGGCCACACAAGATCCAGAAGATAAGTCTAGCTTCTCAGCTTGCCTCGCAAGGCTGAGCTACCACTCCAATATGAGATGAGAAAAACCCAACTCCTCACAAGCAATCAGTCAAGCCACAATCCAGCAGCGTAACGTTACGCTAACCGTTCCTCACTTCTCCCTCATCTTCCCCTTCTTTTATAGAAATTTGAGACCCACCTACTTTCCCTAAATCACTATTAATTTAAGTTTTAATGACAATCCTCTAAAAATTCTCTGTCGTCCAAGTGTCACTCATCCCCCACGTTTCTCCAAAATTATTTTCTTTAAAAAAAATTAAAAGACTCATTTCCCTCACCCACCTAGAGTCACTCCTAAAATTACTCCTAGGTGTTCCTAGATCCCCTTACATGCTTTTAATAACTTCCCTAAAATGAAGTTGCTAAAATTTAGTTCATTTTAGTAAGTCCTTAATTGTTGATTCCTTTTTTATTTTTACCCTATGTCCCCTACTTTCCTTTATTATGTTTCCTTTATTACAAGTTTCCCTATTTCTATTATTTATTCCTTTCCTTTTTTTTTCCTTTTTTTTAAAACCAAAAGATAAATGCGCTAATTAATCTTTTCATTTTTTATTTTTTTTTAAATCAACTTTTATACTCCCACACTTTAAGTAATTTTATTTCTTCTTTATAATTTAAAAACCATGGGTTTCAATTAATTTATCTCCCTTATTACTTTACCCCCCCTTAATTTAATAAAACTTTAACTATTACTTAGGAGTGTTTTAGTTTGCGTCCTTATGTTTATTTCTGTAGGGTCTTTTTCTTAAGGCTAAACAAAATTTTATCTTAGATATGTTTTAAATTTAGGTTTAGATTTGAACTGGGCGACAATTGATTAGGGGAGTCGTTTCAAGAATTGCTTAAGGCGTTAAGGTCTTAGGGTCATCTAGGCTTGTCTCATCATCATCTTCAATGCGATGTGCCCTTCAGGACGCACTATGTGCTCCAAGGGTGCCACTCGCCTCGTTCGTTTCTGTTGCGCGGCGTGCCCTTCAGGATGCACCACGTGCTCCAAGGGTGCCACTCGCCGACTTGACTGATTGGTAGACATCTATAACCCCTGGAATCAACACTCCACCAGGTGAACTTGTGGGAGACTAAGGGCTCTAAGGAATAATTCCCCCGCCTTATTGCGTTCCCTTTAGAATCATCATGAGGGACTGTCGCAGTCTTCCCTCATGGCATTGTGGATCCTCTCGAACTAGGTAATCGTTAACCTACAGTTTGAGCCACGACGGGAGTGCTAGTAGGCTGTGGCAGGGTTGTTGTCCACACCTCTCCCTCAACCTCTTTGGAAATCATGTGTGGCCCCTTTACTCCATATGTGAGTCTGGTCGGCAAGCTATCGTCAGCCTGCATCATCAACCATCATGTCAGAACATGTCAACAACATATCATCAAATCAATAAATATCAGGGTAAATAAATCAACTCAAATAGCACACTCCCTGACTCAATCTGGAGTCCAAGGGTTCCGTCGATGCCTCTGCATCCTCCAGGTCAAAAACCCTGCACACTCAAATAAACTAAGTCAAAATCACTTGGTTATTTCAAAGAAGTAAAACATCATGTCATCCATCATAACGCATCATCGTCAAGGATAAATGTTTATCATCCTAAAAATCCAGATCACTTGCGAGCAAGTGTCCTCAAAAAATAAGTTTTCTAAGTGCGCCAGAGAGGGATGTTACAGTGTGTGGCCCCTTTGTGTCTTGGGGGTCTAAGGGGGAAGAAGAGTACCCCTAGCGTTGGATGGGAGGTACTAGTGAATTCCTTTGATTAGCAGGCAAGGAAGACGGGTGTCGCACAAGGCTAGCCAAGGGAGAGACATCCAAAAAAATATTCTATTTGTTTTATTTGAACAATTATTTATTCCCTTGTTGCATTAGTAACATTATTTATTTCATCATCAGTTCTAAAGTTGTTAAATTTGTACTATGTATATTATTGCAAAAATCAATTTATTTGAGTTGTGAATGGCATTCTCCACTTTCCTCAATTTCACATTATATTACAAATTTGCATTATTTGATAACTTCCTTTCAATTATGTGGTATTTAGATTTTAATAAAGGGGAGAGTCCCACTATCTATATTTTTTGTACCTCTGTTGATTTAGCATTGCCACTTACTTATATGTTGTAATTCCTATGTCTCAATAATTGTATGTGTGGATCGAACAAATTGGATCAAGGTAGGATAGTGTGAATCCTTTATAAATTTTATTCTAGTTTCCAGCAACTTAAAGCCCCGCCTTAAGCCACAGTACTACCTGTTGATTACTCAACACACCCTAAAAAGACTTATAAAAAAATTTGTCACTTTTTGGGTACCACTTGTTTTCTGCACTGTCTAACTCAATTTCATTTTGGGAAATGTTGTCTTTTTTTATTTTCATGACTCTCATCACCTATTAAGGTTTTTTTTAACTTATGAAAGCCCATGACTAAAATAAATTAACACCTGAATTAAGAATTGACATCCAAACACTGCACCTAACACGCTCAGGTTCGGCGTTGGAAAGAATTCAAGAAAGTAAAGGAATCACATGAAAACAACAGTCATGATCATCGATCCTCATTGGAATCGACAGAAGGAAGTTTTGGTTTACGTAGATTATTCACATAAAAGTTCAAAGAGATGGTTGATCCCCTTCGGTATCGGTAAAATATGAGGAGGACAGACGTTAACAAAAGACGAAAAGAAATAGTCGGTAGCCGATGACCGATGCAATTTATTGGGATCGGGGAAAATCCAGAAGGATCACAACAGAAATTTCAACCACAATAAAGTTGTCCCTGATCGTCGATCCTCGATGCATTTTTGGCATCGAGATTTCTTTGAGGAATCCCATCCGAGAGCACTTTGGTAGGTTTATCGTCGATCATCAACCCTTAACACTTTTCGGCATCGGCAAGCTAGGATTTGGTTTAGAAATGTATGACTTAAAAAAAAGTCTCAACTCCGACTAACATGAGCGAATGAAGCCACTAGTCTCAAATACCACGTGTCTTTACCAGTTAAGATGGTCGTACGGTCTAGTTCTATCCTGAGTCATTCTTGATTCCCTAGGTCCTAGTCACACATCCGACTAAACTTTGTCACATCAGCATTGTACGGTAAGATCAATTGGCGTCGGAGATTTTGCAAAAGGGTATCAACAAAAAGGTTTGTAGAACAATCTCGACCCCTTATCCACCCACTAAAAGAGCGTCAAAAAGGGACGTTTTCAGCATTAGATACAATCAGATTTTGGACATTTAAGGAACTAATTAATACCTGATCCCACGTTAGTTTCTACCTCGTGTGCCAATTAAAACAACATTTTTGAAATCACTAATAGACCACATCACCACCTGCGCCTCCTTCATCAACCCACGATGAATTTAAGTTCTAACTCCTCGAAAGATTCAGTGGTAGATATATTGAAATTTCACTCATAACCCGAATTGAATGGTTTATGTGACACGATAATATCTTCCCTCTTTAAATCCCTTGAACCATTGTGAACGAATTCATTCTATGCATAAGAGAATTCTAGAGCATCCGAAGGAGAAAAATGAGCAACTCAAATATTATACTGACCCTTGTGATTATCAAAAAACCAATTTTAACACGCTTCAAAGGTATGTATCCAAGTCTGTCAATTCACTAGTTATGATTTATATGTGTTCGTCCAGTTTTCTAAATAGTCTCCAAACTCTGTGCAAGTTACAGGAACAATGTCACTTAGAAATTCAACCACCAGATGCTCGTCAAGAGCACCAAATCTAAAATAACCAAAGACAAGAAAAGGTTATTCGCCAGGTACCACAAGGCAATTGGAGTATGCCCCTAGGGTGGAACTTGACATCAAAACAACAACAAAGAAAGTTTTAATCCATCCTCCAACCTTTTGTGATACAGAGGCAAGAACCAGGTCCAAGGAATCTATCCCACAGTGGGGGGGTCTCTTCAACAATATTAGTAGAGAAGAACACCCAGAGTATATCCCACATAGTGACCCAGACGTAAGGACTCTCGATGACCAGGTGTTCCCCAACATCCGATGGTCGTATTTATACATGGTGGCAAGTAGAACCCCTGTTTTCCCCTGCATAGAGGTCCTAAAGTGTCTCATCGACCACACAGATGGGCATAAATGTTTGATCAATGATGAGAATGGTGGGTGCATCAGATTTTTCCTCCCAACAAAGGTCTAGAAATACTACAAGCTCAAGTACCCAGAGGAGCGACTCAACACAGACTTAGTGGTGAAGTTCTGTGAATTCCATGACACCGACAGGTTGATGGATTCATGGTGGACAGAAGACAATAAATTCACCAATCGGAGCAATGGATGGTACAGGACAATCAACCTGAGGGAGCCATACATCTATTTGATGGATCTTACTTGCCGCCTATATGGAGAAAATGATTACTCCAAGTTTTCAGAAGCATGGATGCCTTTAGCATACATAGTTGCAATCGTTGGGAGAAGTTTCAACTGGGGATCAATAATCTCCAAAAAAATAATCATTTGTGTGCAGCAGGCTTAGAAGTCGAAGGAAGGAGAGGAACCAACTTTCTACATGGCCTCGTACCTCCTTGATGTCATGTGTGCTAGGAACTTCTTCATCGACATGAATCTGATCTGGCAAGTTGCACAGCTCTCGGTCCACGTCTACTTCATCATTTTATGGGAAAACAAGTACAAGAAATATTACTCCCTCATATGCGATGAATTCATCACCTGCATATATTTTATTATTTTTAAGAAGGAATGCCCTAGGATATCAGCAACATCAAATAAAATGATAGCCAAGGTAGGCCATTGGTACCTAGTCAAGTGCACAACCTACATTAGGGTGTTTGGGGCCACTGGAACACCACATCTCCTACCATCCCTTGTCCCAGACTGGCTCGTCGTGGGAGAAATTTGTTATCAGACCATCCATCAGGGATACAATGTCACACTAGTCAAAGACAAGAAACATGCTTTCATACCCTACAGTTTTCCATGTAGGGTTCTATATGGTAAAGGATATTGCACAAGCCAAACAACAAGGGTTGAGCCAACTCGAATTCAGGGTCCCAACAGGTCGATTCCATAAGCACAATCCAAAAGGCCTGGTTTTGTAATATGCTTCACAGGTGTCATCTTGTTGGTAATCATGACCCCTAATGCAACATCAACACCACCCATTTAGATTGTAATCATGGGAATATTCAATAAACACTCGCCCATATTTATCTTAATACTATGGAACTCCCTTGAACAATTTATGGTACCTCCATCTGCAATCATTACATGAAACTCTTGTGCTAGATATACAAATCAATTGAGAACTTTTGCTAATTTGAAATTAATGAAGTTATGGGCACTACTAGAATCAAACAACATTTTTACCTTCTTATTTTTTTATATATCCTTCTAAATTGAGTGTTTGTGGAATATTGATGTCGTCAAATGCATGACAAAATATGTTTCGAGTGTTTTCTTCTAGCTCTATATCTTGTAACGGTTCCAATTCCTGATCTTCTTCTTCTTCACAATATATGTAGAATAATTTATTCTCACCACATTTATGCCCCTTACTGTATTGGCTATCACAATTGAAACATATTCCCTTTTCTCTTATTTCATCCATTTGTTGAGGTGTCAACCTTGTAGGTTGATAAAGGTTAGGAGAGGGTGCACAGTGCTCTCTATAATTGTTAGAGATCACTCTTCTAGTGGCTATAATTTTACTTTCAACTTTCATTGCCATACTAAAAGTGTCCCGTGTGTATTTAGGTTAGAACAGATGCACCTTATGTTAAATTTTATCCTTTAAATTGATAATAAAGAGATTAAGAAAATTATCCTATGGAATATTCTTTACCTCGAGAGTTAGCTTTTGGAATTGTTGAATGTTCTTTGTAATTGGACCTCTTTTCATAATTTTATTAATTAATGAAATAATTTGTTTCTCTTAATATCCTGATAATGTGTTATCAATTAATCCTCAAAAATGGACCAAAAGATAATATAATCCTTTTTTTCTTTCACAAATCCAATGATACCAAACAAATTGATCATTTTCTAAATACAAGGATGAAAGAGTTTTCTTTTTTTAAGTTGTAACTTGGTGGAAATCAAATAATTTCTCCATTTGGAATATACATGTTATATATCATCTTTACCATCAAACTTCCTCATATCGATCTTGGGAATTAAATAGTTCATTGGTGCTAAGTGGAAGCCCTAATGATGTCAATCTAGAGGTGATGAATAATCATTATTTTGGGGATCAATATTTATTTCCTCTACATATAAATGATATCCTTGTGTCCTGATATTTATTTAAGATAATCTCTCATCTAGGGTGCATAACAGGATGGTTGACATGGAATTTTTCAATTCTTCCATATTGTTAGAAATATGTACCCTATTTTCATCCATCTTATTTTCTACCTTATATTCCACTTCATTTTCAAATGTTTCTTTGGAACATGATAAATGCACAAGTTTCAACACACTACCATTCATTTCATCAACTTGGTTCTTCAATTGGGATAGTCTATTTTCAAAGTCTTCACTTTCTTCATATGGCATATGTGAGATATCTTGAGGTTTATCAGGAGTATCAATCCTTTAAGGACCTCTTTCCATTGAATAAGATAAAAATAATCCTATGTTTTCTCTTTATCAAAATTTTTAAATCACCAAAATAGATATTTCAATCAAAAGTTATGCAAATTTTAAGTTACGTACATTTAAAACCCTAATTGGAACATTCTCTTTTTTTCCAACCTTTTTCTTAATGTATCTTTGAAAATTAAACCCTTCTGAGTTTGAAATTTTGGTCTATAGGACTCTTATGTTTATTCTCAATAATTCCATAGGTCTTATCAAAATTTTATGTTCCAAATGAAACTTATGGTAACTTTACCAAAACTTTCTGAATTTTGGCCCTTTATAGAGAATGAACTTCTATGGAATGTCATGTATCCAATATTTCAAATTTGTTTATGAAATTTTTACCTAAAATACTATGGTTTGTATTATTTCTAACGAAACTAGTGGCACTCAATTTAGACTTTTCAAACTTCATATAAGTTACTTATAGAAACAACACCTATTTGAGACTAGTTTCAAGACTAGTCAAATAACCCCAATTTCCATAGCCTATATCTCAGAAAATAAAACAACCAATTTTATTTTTTTTAACAACAATAGTTCTCTATGTATCCTCATTATTCTGAAATTTTCACAATCTAAAACCTTACCGAAAAAAATTTATAGAAAAAATTCCAAGATGAATCATTTGAGACTTATTTCAAGACTAATAACAAACCTTAACTTATGTAGGCTATATCTCAAAAAGTGTAATGAACCTGTACCTAAATTTTTTACCAAAAGTAATTATATATATATATATATATATATATATATATATATATATATATATATATATGATACCAAGGGTACAATCACAATTAAAAGGTCTAGTCGAAAATACTAATATAACAATAGAAATTTCCCAAAGGGATTGGATCCAATGGTGGAAAGCGGGGAGTTTTTCACCATTGGGAAAGGTTCAATTCTCGTGAGGGCTTTCCCTAGAGCCATGGGGACACCTTGAGGTAGTGGTCGAACGTGTGGTTGCACACAGAGATACCATATTAAATGGTATCRTGACACGTGCACACATAAGTTGATCAAATCCCACCCCCATGTCCTTCAAATTTTAAGCCCAAAGGGGTTGGATCCAATGGTGGAAAGCGAGGAGTTTTTCACTGTTGGGCAAGGTTCAATTCTCATGAGGGCTTTACCTGGAGCCATGGGGACACCTTGAGGTAGTGGTCGAACATGTGGTTGCACCCAGAGATACCATATTAAATGGTATCGTGACCCATGCACACATAAGTGGATCAAATCCCACCCCCATGTCCTTCAAATTTAAGCCTGCACAGGTGTATATGGATTGGCAAGTGTCGTGTAAATGGAAGGAAATTTGTAAAAATGAGGTCCCATGTTCAATTCTCACCCGGATTTACTCATGCACCATTCTTGTGGGCTGGGTGGTTGCACCTAGGGTTATAGTGGTAGTCGACGGGGATCAACCCCGTGTCACATGAGTACGAGAACCGCCAGTTGTCGATTCCCCCAGTACAAAAAAAATATATAACAATAGAAATTCAAAAACTCAATATCTAGGGATTTACAAGGGGATTTATGTTTAACATGGGGATTTCTATAGGGTTTTAACATACATTCTCAACCTAAATGGAATAATTCTATGGATGATGAGTATCATTCCATGACGAATAATAAAACTTTCGATCTAGTTTTCCAACCACAAGAAAATAATGTGGTGAAATGTCAATGGGTCTACAAGACCAAATTCACACATAAAGGTGTATTTCAAAGGAATAAGTTTCACTTGGTATTTAATGTATTTTCTTAGAAAGGAGGTATCTAGTACACTAAAACCTTTTCCCATGTTGTAATGATTAACTATGTTTGACTAATTCATTCACTTGCTACTCATTTTGGAGGGGAGGTACATCGTAATGATGCCAAGAATTCTTTATTACGTTGTGATTTCACTTAAGCGATTTATATTGAGAAACCCCTAGGAATTGATAAGGATGGTAGTCTTGTACATTGACTGAAGAAATCATTATACGGTTTGAAGAAATCCCCTTGGATGTGGTAGGAGAATATTTATTGGTTCTTTCTCAAATTTGGTTTCATAAATTGTAAATTAGGTCACAATGTTTATCTTTTACATATAATTGATGCTACTTTAATTTCATTATATGTTTATGACTTATTCATTACCAAAGTCAGCGCTAGTCTAATTTTGGGTATGAAAAAATAGTTAGTTGATACTGTTGAAATGATTGACCTTGGTCTATTGCATTTCTTTATGTGCGTCCAATTCTTACAAATGGATGATGATATCTTCCTTTCTCAACCCGAATATGTAATTAATATATTGTAGGAATTCAAAATGGAGGACTATAAATTGTGTGCTACACCTTACCAATTAAAAGTGAACATGGAAAAAGAGAGTGATTCTCTAAAAGTCAATGCTACTCTCTACATGTAGATTTTTGGTGGCCTTATTTATGTAACTCACAATCAACTTGATATTTCCTCAATTGTTAGCATGATCTCTAGGTTGATGTATGATCCTAGGGAGATCCCCCTAAAGGTTGCAAAGAGGATTGTTCACTATATCAAGGGTACTTGTCAACTTGGTATTTAGTATTGTTATCAAAATATGAACCAATTAGTCATTTATACTAACTCACATTGTGCTACAAATGAAGATAAGAAGACGTCAAATTTTGTCTATGTGTTTCATATTTTCTCTAAACCCATAGCCTCATATTGTAAAAAGAAAAAGGTGATATATGTTTCAACCATAGAAACTAAATATAAAGGTGTAATGAATGATATCATATAGCTAGTGCATATTCACAATCTAATTGGTAAGGTTGGAAATTACTTTCAGGAGTCAATTGTAGTGTATTGTGACAATAAACATGCAATATAAGTATCTTAGAATTGTTAGAATAATGTAGATGTGCTCGTTTAACCATATAAAATTCTACACCATTGTCACCCAACCATAGGCTCAAAGCCACCCCTGAGCACCTTAAAATTTGATAGAAAGAATGATTCCAGGAAGCCACACCATAACCAAGAGAGTGCACCTTCTCCAAAGGTAGCACACAAGATAAATATACCGAAAAGATTGAATAAGAGAAAACTTCCCAACAACAGTTGTTGTTGCTCCTCCTCCAAAATTGTGCACTATTTCTAGTTTTTTAGGTGAGAGTGAGTGAACAAATGAGCCAAGACATCCTCTATTTATACTAATCTATCTAGTGATTTTTCTGGCTGGGTCGACCTGACTTTCTGGTAATTATATTTTCGATTTATGGTTTTCCTGTGGATCTGACTGGTCTTTATGGAGGATGATACCTTAATATTATATATTCTGCTAAGTTGACTTGTATTCTAGGGTTTTCACACATCTGTTAATGGTTTCTCTTGCTTCTGAACTATTCTATTCTAGTCAAAGGTTACATATGGAGGTTAATACCTCCTGCAGCTACCATAATATCAACACTCCCTCTTATATAGGGAGGTATTAATGGTCTCAAACACATCCATCCATATTCACATGGCATGGGCAAGACTCACATAGTCTTGCAGACCATTCTACAGGTAGCATCGTCATGTCATACATGGCTACACCCATGTGGACCTATCAATATCGTATAGGGGTCACAACCCACTAGATAACACTAGAGATACACCTCCTAATGTGTGTCACCATCATCGTCATGGGATATACCTAGATGACATGCTTACCCATGGCTACACCCATGTCATGATTATCATCATCACTATCAACATCATATGGTAGCAATCTGGAATCAAAACATATCATCACAATATCCATGAGCCTCATTTAGCTGTATTGATGATCCATATCCACCACCATGTGTCTAGCACCTCGGTTCATTCTTATCCCATGAAAATAATCGTGACCTCATCGGAGCCACATTCACCTCATAGTTGATCCTCTCATAGGATCACTCTATGAATGCATTCAACTTGATGCTATTGGACATGTGTGTCTATCACCTCGGGTCGTTCTTGTCCCATGACAAAATTTATGACCACATTGGAGCCATAAACACCTCATGGTGATCCTATGATAGGATCACTCCATGAATGCATTCAAATCGATGTTATCGGACACATGGAATTTCACCTCAAGCACCTCGAGTCTTCAATCCATCGAAGACTACATCGGGCCACATATACTCTAGATGTAGATGTTCCCTATCTCCCCTGGTCTATAGACCAGTTCGTATGGATATAGAGTTGGCCCGATTCTTATCGAAGCTACTCACCTACTCATGGGTTAACTACTCACCTACTTGTGTGAGTTTCAAGGCCCGATGCAATTCACGCATAGGAGATCTAGCAAAAACTCAAATCTTCAGTTCGTCGAAGACATCTAGGCCTATTCCCACATGATCAAGTCTTTCTGATCAATCTTGGAATATAATCATGATGTTTCAATCATCAATACTACCTGAGGGAAACATTTGCATTCCTACCAAGCTTTTCCTAGACAGAGGCTTAGTGAAAATGTCATCTATATGCTCATCTATGGATAAGTTATGGAGCCTCCCTACTCCTTCCTACACCATGTCTCTGATGAAATCCTACAATATCCTTCATCTCAAATTCTAAATTCAACTCCCTCTATCTGAGAGAATCCTCGAACCATGCTTATGTCTGCTACATGCCCCTTTGCATCCTGCTAAGTGTCACGAAACCAAACTGGCTTCTTCCTAATCAATGACTCCCACTGAAGTATGACTCCCTATAAAGTATGACTCCCTCTAAGTCCTTTCAAGTCTCTTATTCTTGTTGTCATACATTTCTTGTTCCTAACCTAGCACTAGGGGCTCTCATACTAGGGATAATGGCCCTTATAACAAAGATAAGAAGTCTGGCCTCGCATGCTAGGATAATAACCAAGATGGCCTCCCATAGAGATAATAGCCACAATGGCCTCATGTACTAAGATAATAACCAAAATGGCCTCTCGTAGGGATAAAAAATAAACATGGCCTCCTATACTAGGATAATAACCAGAAATGGCCTCCTATACGAGGATAATTACCAAAATGAAAGGAAAAAATGGAATCCCATACCAGGGAAAATTGTCCAATACAAAAGAAAAATAATTAAAATAACTAAATTATACTTACAGTGAGATTTGTAGAGATCCTCCTGAATAACCACTTTGAGGATCATCATCATGTTTAGTCTTCTTCTACTTGACCTTCTCTTCATCTTATACTGTCTCGGAAATGTCATGGTTTATGTAGTCCAGAAGATCATTTTCTTCTAAGATAAGAAGTAACTTAATCTTCCATTCTTTGAAGTTGGTGGCACCTTCAAATCTTGTCTTCTACTCTGAAATTGGTCTTTATGATTGTTTTGATTTTGACCTTGACCAGTCAAACTTTGAATTTGACCAGTCAAATGTTGAATTTGACCCAAAAATTTAACCTTGACGTTTATGGTGGCTGAGGGCACTAGGAGATGCATTGGGTTAAGGCACACTAGAATATCTATGAATTATGCCAAATGCTTCAATTAAAGTGCCCAAACAATCAGGGTAGGGTTTGTTGTTGCTGCAAGATTAGAAACCCTAGATGCCACTGCAATTGTTTTACAGTGATCTTGACAAAGAGTTGTGGATATACCTTCCAGTGGTTAGACTGTTCTGAAGGTGGTGTGGGCCCATAACTTGTTAGAATAATGTAGATGTGCTAGTTTAACCATAGAAAATGCTACACCATTGTCACGCAACCATAGGCTCAAAGCCACCCCCGAGCACCTTAAAATTTGACAGAAATAATGATTCCAGGAAGCCACACCATAACCAACAGATAACCAAGAGAACGCACCTTCTCCAAAGGTAGCACACAAGACAAAGATACCAGAAAGATTGAACAAGAGAAAACTTCCCAACAATAGCTACTACTACTCCTCCTCCAAACTTACGCACTGTTTCTATTTTTCTGGGTGAGAGTGAGTGAACAAATGAGCCAAGACATCCTCTATTTATACTAATCTATTGAGTGATTTTTCTAGCTAGGTTGACCTGACTTTCTGGTAATTATATTTTTTGTTTATCTTTTTCCTATGGAGCCAACTAGTCTTTTTGGAGGATAATACTATATATATATATATATATATATATATATATTAGCCGACTTGTCTTATAGGGTTTTCACACATCTGTTAAGGGTTTCTCTTTCTTTCGAAATGTTATATCCTAGTAAAAGGTTACATATGGAGGTTAATACCTCTCGCAGCTACCATAATATCAACAAGAACAATGTTTCTCATAATAAGATGAAGCATGTGGATATTCTTGCTCATTATTTGAGGTCATTGGTAGAGGATACTATTGTGTGTCTTTTTTTTATAATACAAGTGATCATATCATTGATATCTTTATGAATCCTTTAGTAGAATCAATATTTTTTAAACTTCAAGCTATTATTGGGCTTCAAGAAGTTGCCATTATCAGGGGTGTACATAGATAAATTCACCTCCTAAATCTCCAAATATTTGTTGATGGGGGCTATTAGAGTATCAATTTCATCACACCTCTACTTATTTTGGAGATAACTAATCAACAATCAAATATTGACTTGGAGAATCTATTGAGGGGTTGACTAGTCAATTGGTTGGACTAAGACAATTGATTTGTGCATAAGTTGAGGAAGAAAAAAAGGATCTCTTGGTTCCCCCTATGAAATCAAAATTAATAATGTCTTATTCTAAAGAGGTTATTTGTACCTTAATCTATAGATAGATGATCTTATGGATCAATGTATTATGGAGATTTTTGTGTTTAATGTATGTTAATATATGCATACTTGTGCTTCAATGTTATAATGGTGTCTTTAGAGATAATCTCTTCTCATAATTCATAACTCTTCACTTCTATAATTTTCTAGTTCTCCAACCATTTTTCTCTCAATCACAAGTTCTCTTCATTATACCCATGAGTAAGAAGGTGATCCCATTTAATAGATGAAACATCATGGTCCATTGTTTTAAAATATAAATATATATATATATATATATATATATATATATATATATATATATATATATATATATATATATATATATTCTAGCTTAAGTGGGGTGAATATGATAAAGCCACTTGTATGTAAGATCTATTTTAGCCTTAGTAAATAAAATATCCCTCTCCCATATAAATAGGAGGTAAAAGAGAGAGACATGGCTTTGATACCATGTAAGATTATGATCGAAGAATGGTAAAATATCCCTCTCCCATATCAATAGGAGGTAAATAAGAGAGAGACATGGCTTTGATACCAAGTAATATTATGATCGAAGAATTCCATTCTTGGGACTCTATAGGGGTTTTATGAGATCAACTAGAGGATAGTTGCAGCCTTATGAGGATCGAATCCAAAGGGAATTCATGTAAGAGTATTTCCAAATTGGTTTAGGATGTCACCAAAATTACATGGAAATTATCATGCATGTATTATTTCTTTCAGATAAATAGCATCTGATCTATCATCCCCTTCTCCAACCCACCATAATATTGTTTATTTATGATATGAATGTTCAAATTAGATATTTTCTTAATCAAATCATTAGAGATTCAATTCACATTCCTTAGTTTATTTTCCCAATGTTGCAAATAATTATCGGTCAAGAAGTTTTATTTGTGAAGTTGGACCGAGTAAAGAAGTTTATTTGTTGTATTTGTACATTTATCTCTTCAAGATTAGGTTAGGTATATCATTGATCTTGTAGGTGACGTAAAGGGGATCCAATGATAATAATTATAAGCTTAATTACAAATTTTAACCTATCCTCCTTCTTCTTCAATGATGTGTTTCGACTATTATAAGCTTAATTACAAATTTTAACCTATCCTCCTTCAATGATGTGTTTCGACTAGAAGTTAACTTAAAGAGAAAAGTAGAGTTAGATAATTTCTATGTTAGTGATTAAATAACCAAATCATTAGGGTAGTTTTCATACTATTGTGTGTGAAAAATACTTTTATATTTCTTTCTTTATTCTTTCAATTGAAATGAAAATGAAAACTAAATCTAGATGGATGATATGATATATTTTGTATGTTAATTTTTGGATGGTTATGGCTACATGTGTGCCTTGTTCCCTATGAGATCGAGGTTTGATTTTCAATATGTTATGGTTTTATTAAATCTATCATTGTAATTATTCTATTCATATTGTGGCTGCTGCGCTATTCGGCTGGACTAATCGAATACGCTAATCGGATTGGCTTGGAAGGCGGTAAAACCAACCAACCAACGGAACGGCTCGCTCCATGTGAAGCAGATGCAAGGCAGTAAGGTCAACGAGGAGCTCGTGCTCAGGCGAGAGGTTTGAGTCGTGGGTACTACTCGGAGAGGGGCTATCAGATGAGCTTTCCACGACAGGATTTAGCAGGGCCTCTTTCCTCTTTTGATTAGCTATGGATACCAAGCGTTCAGGGTTTTCGTATACAGGGGTGATCAAAACAATATGTGATGATTTTATTAAATCTATCATTGTAATTATTCTATTYATATTGTAACATGCATCTAGGTGTCCTATAACCACATTTGAGCTATTACAAAGCCACTAAAACCTATATTTTAAAAGAAAATATTACAAATCCACCAAAACCCATGTTTTAGAAGAAAATATGAACAATATTGACTATTTGGAAGAGGAAATGAGGAAGAGGGACATGATACACACTTTTTGCATTGAATATGATGACAAGAATAATGAATATAAAGGAAAACATTGAGATATAACATAAGGAGAGTAGACGAATGCAAGTGAAATTCTCCATGCTAACCCCACACTTGTGATTATTGAACATGTGTCTTCCACACTTGTGATTATTGAACATGTGTCTTCCAGCCATGGGTATGCATATGATTCACAACAAAAGAACACAAGGGGTACATATTCAAAAATTCCTAAGAAGGGCAAGGTATCAATGGAGAGTCTTAAATGCTCACTACCATGAAGAAAGATGGTGAAAGTTCAACTAAAAAAAAAGTAATGTGCAAGTAAACATATCACCCTGTGATTTAATATAAGTTATCCATAGATTGAAAAGAGGAGTTGGTTGTGGGATGAACACAATAATAAAAAAAAAGGGAAAGAGACCATGCCCTCTACTGTAAAATGAAGCCTAAATTTTTTATCTCTAGTTGTAATATTGCATATTGCAATTAGCACAATACTCCATGACCCTCCTATTGTAGATAAAGAGTTGTTACAATTACACATAAAAAAATTTGAATTATTAGAGAAATACATATTGATATTATTAATAATGTTCATTAGCATTAGGTCAAAAAGGTGAGCAATGAATCTTTTGAAAGAACTATGAAGGATCTTGAAAATTGTGAATTCAATACAAATAAAATTCATAATAAATTATAGCTTATGAAAACCTACAAAGACATTTTTATGAAATTAATTGACATTAAAAAGCATGATGCAAAGGGGATATTTCCCTTAGGATCCACTTAGACTAAACAAAACAATGTAAGTATAAAAGACATGAATTCTACTATTATAGTGGAATTAAGAATAGCTTCTATATTTTCTACCAACTGTAAGATTATAAAATTGGAAGCTTAAATTGAGACTTTTGAGTGAAAAGGTTGTATACTAATGGAGGAATGGTAAATATATTAAGAAAGGTGTTAAGCATGGTTCTCCCCTATTCCTCCTCAACAAATTGGTCCTAAAATGATATTCTTACTCAATGTTGATCTTTAGGAAGAAATGGAAGATAAAATGAAAAATATTAATATGGCAACAACAACCTTAATAAGATTTAAGAGAGTTGCTACTAAATATGCAAAGGAAAAGCAAGCCCTCTTATTCAAATCCATGTATGTTAGGGAGATCAAGGGTGAAAAAAAAATTCTTCATTGTATCCTACAATAATAAATTGCTCACTAATGATACAAAGTTATTACAAGATCTTCTTCGATCATATATTGGTCAATGATTGAACAAGTTTCAAAATATGACATGTGTAATGATTAGGGAGTTTTTTCTAACTCCCTAGTATTAATTAGATTAAAAAAATTAAAGAATGTTAGGAAAAAATGGCAAAGACCCAATGGGAAAGGGAGAGACCCAATTAGAAGAATAAAAAAGAAGTAAAATGAAGCTATCAAAAAACATGCAGGACCACCGATATTTGAAGAGGGAAAGTTGGTTTTCGATTATGATTATGTTGCAACTATGGAAAATCATAAGAAGGATTTTCGAACAATTTTGAAAATGAAGGACAAGATTAGTCCTAAAAAGAACTAGAATGAAACTATCAAACAACATGCAAGACCACCAATATTTGAAGAGGGGAAGTTCATTTTGGACTATGATTATGCTACAACTATGGAAAATCATAGGAAGGATTTTGGAAAAATATTGAAAATCAAGAATAAATTAGTCCTAAAGACATTAGATGATGGATGATCTATCACCTAGAAATACAAAATGGTAAACTAAGCACTAGCTTAGTCTTGTCGAAGGTGGATTGTGAGGACTTGGAAAAATAGTATTTACATCTACAATTTGGTTATAGGATTATAATGGGATTCAACAGAAATCCCATCAAAACTATGGTGGCACTCCGTCATACATCACCACTTAGTATTTAAACAATGACATGCCTTTGACTTGTGTAGGTTTCTCTACTTTATAACAGAATCATATTTCAATCAATTATAGATATTCATTTGTAACAATCAACATACTTTAAATTTTTTGTCAAGAAGAAAAAAAAAATAATCTTTAGCTTACTTATGTTATTCAATTCATGGAAGGCTTAAGGCTAATGTTTGGACATATGTAGAATATGATAACATTATCTAAAATATTGAACATGGTATTTGTGGTTGAACATGGTATTTGTGGTTGAAAATGGGCTTCTTATCCATGACATTTAAATGCTTTAACAATCCTTAAGTTTAGAGGAAGGTAGAAATGTTATCCAAATTTTAAATTTTCTTATAACCATTTTTTTTTTTAAAATTTATAAATTCTCTATAAATAAATGTTTTCTATATCCCTCACACATATATAAAATTCAAAGATTTTATAAATTCTAATAAAACCCAAAAACTACATCCATCCATATACAAAAAAAAAAAAATCCCAAAAGGTTAAATTATCCCTCACATATATAAATTTCAAAGATTTTATGATTAACCTTCATTAAGATTGGATTGGTTTATGGACATTAAATAGGTAAGGGATTATTTAGAATTTTTTATGTGTCCCTTATTTTTATTTATTATTATGTTTTTAGTCTCTATCCCTAACAATAGTTTTTTGGTTTCTAATTATTGTCGAGTTTTCTTCTTGTTACCTTTTGAACTTTTTTGCTTGATCTTCTTGAATGAGACCTTTATTTATAAATATTTGTGACCCTTTTAAGATTGGAGATTCACTTCAATTATACCATATTTATGTTCATTACAACTTACTTTTATACAAATCAACCTATCTTTATGTTTGACTATATTTCCCAACTTCTTTGCTTCTATGATGTAAGTTGTTTCAATTTGTGATTTATTTTTTCTCCCTTTTTTTTATATCTATTTTCAATTAAAAATGAAAAGCTTAATATTATAATAAATAGACAATCTTGTAACAAACAAACTCTATCATACAAAACATGGGATTAAATCTAATCAAATTTTCAAAAATAATCTATATTTTCATGATACATTTTTTTTAATAACAAAACATTACCCTAAAATATTTCGTTATTTTAAATCAACTCAAATGCTCAGCAAAGAGCAAAAGAGATTTATTTATCACCCAAACATCTTTAACTAGTTGAATAGGAAGGAAAGGAAAATTACCACAAAATTAACAAGCTCTATTCCAAAATAACCATTTTAAAGTACAAATTTAATTAATTTATAATAATAATAATAATAACAATAAATGTTTGAATTAATCACATAAAAACACATAATAACATATTTGCAGAATTAACATTTCAAAATATTGAATTTTATTATTAAATTATAATTTGTAGTTGAATTTTTTTAATAAATGAGTATACATTATGCCATTCTTATCACACTCCAAACATTATCCATAAATATTATTAAAACTATATTATTACAGTTTGAGTGGGCCTAATGATTAAGAACATGTGTTTCCTGTAACGTCCTGTATTTTGACTTTAGGTAGTTAGAACATTGTTGTTTACTAATCTTAATAATTCAAAGTTTATCATTTGTTTGGAGTCAATTAGACTTTGTTAGACATTGAGATGTGTACCTCTAGACTTATTTGTATGTTACATGATATATGCTCATGACAAGATAGTTATTTGATTATTTAAACATGAAAATTAAAATGGGTAAATTCGGTACATGTATACCAATTCAAGTTATGTTGTGAATGCATAATAGATGCAATGCATGATGTAAATAGGAATACATTTCTTAAATGAGCGTCGATGCAAATATGGATTCTTATATAAATTTTTGATGTATCTGCATCAATATGTGTTATTGGTGAACTAACCTACAGGATGGTGAGCTATGTGATAGCCAAATGACTATAGTATTGAGGTAACTGGGATGTCGTAGACATCATGAAGATATTGTATGCTATAAGTTGTACTTACTCTTTAATTTATGATTCGAAATATTACTATGATCTATGGTAAGTGTGGTTTTGACAGGATACACAACTTACCCAGAGTGGATGTTTGATGACGTGACTCTAAGAACAGTAGTTGCACAGTATGGCTCGATATAGGGTGTTGACCCTAGTTTTATGAGGAGGGGTGGAGGTATTTCCCACCGTTTATCCTCCGAAACCTAAAGTCGTGGGAGGGTTGTGTGAAGTCACGCTCCCCTAGACGTGTGATGACGACTGCTAGTTACCTGTTGGGGAAGCTTGGTCGAGATGTATGACACTTCCGCTTATGGGTTCTATCTGGAGTTAGGTCAATATAGTTGACGCTCCAGCTTAGTCCAACAGAGGAAAGGATAGGATGGAAGATGGAAGTAGGTTAGGAAGGAAGGA
>ML776568.1:779475-861476 GCA_009831015.1 Picea engelmannii
TGTTATTGTGTATGTGTTTGAATAAATTGTTAATTGCTTAGCATCCTATGGATGGGTGCTACATTTCCTTCTAAAAAGTCACAAAAGTAGACTTTACGAGTCAAACCCCTGAAAAAGGTGATCCCATACACCAATTTCGTGTCTCACTTAACTATGACCTTAAAAATAGATTATTATTATTATTATAATAATCTATTTTTAAGGTCACGGCCAAGCCAGCACACCAAGTTGGTGTATGAGACCCCCTTGTTTGTGGGACAAGGGACCCCCCTCCACCCAGCCCTTGTTTGTGGGACAAGGGACCCCCCTCCGCCCAGCCCTTGTTTGTGGGACAAGGGACCCCCCTCCGCCCAACAATTTTATTGGTAAAGTCTACGAAAGTATACATTCCCTACCCCCCTCTAGATTTGAACATGTGACCTCTTAAGAGGAAACACATGTTCTTAACCATTAGGCCCACTCAGGCTATATCTCTTAAAATGTTCTTAAAACTATATTATGTTTTTTAATACTTAAAGGTCTCAATACTCTAAACATTTCGATAGACTTTAGTATATACTAAATTTGGTGTATGATATTATGGTACTCGCATGATACTCGACTGACTTATAACTCCATAGATGGGGGTGAGAATCGATCTTGAGACCTCTTTTACATATTTCCTTCTATTTACACGGTACTTGCCAATATCTACACTAGCGACATTAAAATTAGATTATTATTATTATGTGAAATCTTAAAATTTTAGCCTACACCAATTCAATGTCTAACTTGAACTTGACCTTAAAATTAAATTATTGTTAATATTATATGAAATCTTAATAATTTACATTTTGATTTTCGTCTTCCATATGATTTAAAAGTTTATAATTTAAGCATTTTTTTATAAGGATTGAGCTACGATAATGATTACAATAGTATCCATATATTTTATTTTATTTTAAATGTTTTATATATTTAATAAGTAATTTATTTTTATATATGTATTTATTTAGGATTTTATTTATGTGCTTCAAAAGTGTTTGAATAAGAGTTCCAATACCACCATAGTGATGAGTTACAAGGTTAAGTTGGTACTCTGAATCTTTTGAAATTGAGATTTAATTTGAGTATAAACAGGACATTCTAAGAGAAAGTGTCTTTCATCTTCAACCCTCATCTTCAACTCTCTTAGTGTCACAAAGATGACAATTTTTTTCATTCCAAGGTGTTTTGAGAATTGTGTCCAACTCTTAGTTTCACTATGAAACTCTTAAAAAATGTGCTTCTTTTAACAATGTTGATTTTCTTCTTTACACCAATCAAAACAAAGAGATACTTTTGATTTTCAAGGTTATAGTTGATCACCTCCTTATAATATTTTAATTTTCTTTTATCCTCTAATAATTTAGTGGCACCATAATTTCTATAATTTCTTCTAAAAATTAGAAGTAATAATATTTTAAATATTATAGTTATTTTCCAAAATGAACTTTTCCTTTATTACCTAATGATTTAGCTAAGACTTGGAATGTTTATGTAATGGTTAGAGGTTAAAACAATTTTGGGAATCCTCGTCTTATCTTGCATGTTGTTTAACTTGTTCTTGTAAAAAAGAGGAATAAAAAAAAATAGATACAATTTATTTAATTTTATTTGATATATTAAAAAATATTTTTTGATGATTGTTATAAAAATATATTTTTTATTTTGTTCTCTGTTAATTATAATATTTAAATGATATATTATAAAATACTTTTTTTATTGAAATGAATATATGATCATATGTAATTATGCAAAGAATATAGAATGGAAAAATAAAAATAGTTATTGTACCAATTTCATTTAATTTAAAATTATATATATAATTTTAATGTCAAGGTTAAGCTAGACACCAAATTGGTGTAGGAGACCCACTTGTTTGTGGGACAAGGGACCTCCTTGGCCCAATCCCCCTCTGAACCCCTGTGGATTTGAAACTATACAATAAAACAAAAAATGTGTATTATAAAATTTTCATTGTAAGAATTTAAATTAATAGTTAATAAAATATAAATATTGTAATCATTAATAAAGAAATAAATATATGCACTCACATGGAGTGTTGGGCCTAATGGTTAAGAACACATGTTTCCTCCTTAGAGGTCACAGGTTCAAATCCAAAGCGGATAAGGTATGTAGGGTGTATGGCGGAGAAAGAATGATCTTTAAGGTGGCCTACCCTTTGGCTCTCTTTTAATCCCCTTTTAATGTCTATGAACACCATGTTCAATATCATCAAACCTCACACACCCTTGCTCCTCTCCTTCACATTCAATCCTCTATATTTTTGGTCAAAAGAAAGCACCATGTATTGAAAATTGTTGGTAAAGGCTCTCACCCTTAATCAAGAAAGTGTAGGTTAAATAAAGGTTATCCCTCCTTTGTCAAGCATTCCTCTTCCCAACAAGCACCTCAACACATCACCAAAGCTCAATATAAAGACATGAGAATTAGGAGTGGCTATTAGACATAAGATTTTTCAGAGAAAGGCACACCAAAGTCTTCAAGCTCATCGAATTTTATTAGCTAAACAAGGCCTTCATTGCACATGTGGTGGAGAAGAAAGGCTCCCAATAGAAATCCTTTCTACACAAGTTGAATATGTTGGACAAGAAAATTGATGCCATGTGTAGAGAGGTTTACAAATCTTTCTACAAAAGTTGAATATGTTGGACAAAAACTTTGATGCAATGTGTAGTAGCAATCTTTTCTATACAAGTTGAATATGTTGGACAAGAAATTGGATGCCTATGGATTTGAACACGTAACCTCCTAGAGGAAACATGTGTTCTTAACCAGTAACTCACTCAAACTCTTATTCATAGGATAATCAAAAAACTGAGTAATTTTTTGAAATAATAGATAATGTGGAAAAAAAAAACTTAAAAAAACTATTATGGAAAAAAAAAATTATAAAATAAGTGCATAAAATTTATTATGTAAAAAATATTTAAGAGTTATATCGTTTCACACATACATGAGATAAAAAAAAATTATACTCTTAAATCCAATTTTATAAACATAAGTTTTCATTATTAATAATAATTTTAATTATAGTAAAAAAATAGTATGTTTAATATATAATATTAAGAAAAAGCAAAATATTTTGTAAGAGAAGTTTTATTATACATAATATAATATATTGTATAAATATTATGAAAAAAAATTAAATTTATTTCTATTTTTAAATTAAATAAAATCAAAATAATTCAAACACTTTGAAACATGGAATATTTAAATATATAAATAATATTGAAAAAAATTATTTTTATTTTATTTCAAAATTAAAATAATTCATTCTTAAATGTTTAGGCTAATTTTTCACTTGAGCTTAAGACGTAAATTCGAGGAGGGTTGACTTTGTGGCTCGATACAGGATGACTTGAATCTACCATTGATTCTTGAGTTAAGTGAAAGCCTAATTTCTCAACATAAATGGCGAAAAATATAAAGTTGATTTTTCCAAATCCCTTTCAAGGCACTTTGTAAAGTTGATTTTTTCAAATCCTTCGAGGCAATTCGTAGATCCAGATGGATCCAATCCATTCATTGAGATGGAGGAGAAACCACCTATTGACGGACAAAATTGACTGTCTGTCAACTGGAAGAGTGAGTCTGGTTCGGGGTTGTCTAAATAGCCTAAACCGTTTGGTGTAACTCGTTCTGACGGGTTTAATGGTTCTGTTAGCCAATCTAAGAATCCTAAAATAAACGAATAAAAAAGAGAAATCACTAACTAATTACTAAACACACTATATATATATATATATATATATATATATATATATATATATATATGCTCTAATGTAACTGTAGTAGTTATATTTAAGCAAAAGATATACAAGTCTCGTTTATTTACATGATTTACAAGCTGTAAGTTTTAATCGAAACTTACGGAAATCGATGTGAAAAATGATTGCTTCTAGGAAACAGATAAAGAAATCACATAAAAATATTTATTGTTTTTCCTTTATAAATTTAAAGAATCTTGCAAAAAATTCAATGAAACATGAACATGTGGATAGTCAAAGATGAACCATACATTTTAGTTTCAATGATATGTAAATGACAGAAAAATACAAAGAAGCTACCATGTTAGTGAATTAGTGAAGTGTATCCAAGCATCTACGTAGTTGGAGAACATCCAACTGCCATGTCCAATAGAGAAATCTGCAATGAACCTTATTACTGTTCTAAATAAATTCAGAACATGTATTGGCATCTTAGGTTTTAATGACAGAAAATGAAACACAAACATAAACCTGTGATCTCATAATTATACATGATTACAGCAAGATAAATCTCGAAGCAAATCATGCATTTTATCATTCAATTTAAAACTCAAAGATAAATCACATTATTTAAATCGAATATATGATCACAACATTTGTATTTTCAAAAGTAAATGATAGATGGTATTTATAATATAAACCTCCTACACATCACAGATCATTTAATCTAAAGATATTAGACGTGCACATATAACAGGATTAACAAAACATAAATAACAACATTATAAACAAAATGCTAAAGCCAAAATGCATATATGTTGTTCTATTAGGTTTTGAAATCACTTGTCCATTCTGTAGTCCTGGAAGAATTTTTTGAGATAATACTCTTACAGATAAAAAACTAAAATTAATACATAAATGATAATAATTAACCATGTATTGATGTCCCCGAGGTGTAGGACAGTCGGTGACGGAGTGTGTTGTTAAGCCACTCCGTGATGTTAAAGTCACCGGTTCGAAACCTGCGGGGACAAAAAATCCAACCATGTTAAGGGTTGGTGTGGCTCAGGCCGGGTGCGATCCCCAGGTGATTTTGACGGCTTAGATGCCCCTGAGTCGTGGTTTCTCAAGCCACAGGTTAATCGCGTAGCCAACAGGTCTCGCAAAAATTAACAAACAAAAAAAAAAATTAACCATGTATTGATAAAAAAAGACTAAATCTATTTAAATCAATGCATAATCAATTATTCAAAGAATATGAAGATATTATATGAAAATTAAACCATTTTACTCACATGACAAAAGCCATTAAGCAACCTGGAATTCCATATTCTTATTTAAAAATACTCGTTCATTGTCCCAAAAATTTCAGCCATCCATTACTCCATTTGAAAAGAAATAAAAAGTTTACAAAAGAAATAATATACAAAAGAGAAAGGATAAAAATCCTCCTCTCCAATTCTTGGATCCTTTGGCTCTAAACTTTCTCATATATTTATAAAATGAATGAACAGTCTGGGCGTCACTAATAATTTTCTCCACCTAAAATTCATCTTGTAAAGAGACCCAAATATCTCTCAAATCGTGCATGTTTTTGGGAAAATCTTTGTGAGGAAGGTAAATGGATCCATTTGGGTTCTGGGTTTTCAACTTTTTCTTCAAATTCCTCACGGTTTGGCTGAAATCAATCCTGCAAAATCGTCTATCTGATCTTGACGCCTTTCCAAATTTTATCTATTGTTGCTCATAAAATTATTTGTAGCAATCCAATATCATTTTTGGATCAATCATCTTGAACGTATTTGGATAATAAAATCAATCCATGATCAAATCCGTATCAAATATTCGATAATAGAAACCTGTTAAACAAAAAGAAATCTAAATTAATAACCTAAAAATTGTGAATAAAACAAAATCTAGAACAATAAAATAAAAAATGAATTTAAACTAACTATAAGTTCTAAACAAACATTGTTTATAATGATTTTAAAATTCTAGAAGCTTCAAGTTAATGGAGAAGAGAAAAATATTAATTTTGGTTTTTTACAAAATCAAACAAATGATAGATAATTCTTTTTTACTTATTATTATTATTATGAGATGCAAAATGAAAAAATAATTTAATTAATTAATATCACCAAATGATTTTATGAAAATGAGAAACCAACCAAGATATTATTCAATGAAGTATTGAACACATTATTCAAAATAGTCAAACTTGCTAATGAACACATAATCATAATTTAAACGAAAGTAAACATTTGATAAAAAAATTAACGTTTTTGTTTAAATTGAGATTTGTATGCTTGTTTCTAACTTTTAACATATACTCTTGTAATGAATGTCTCATACTATAGTGAATGTCTTAAGTTTGTCTCAAAGCAAACCAATGTATGAAACTATTTGAAAAGGTTGATTATGTAGCTCATTATAATTATCAGAATTCTAATGGGGACCCTTTAAATTTTGTAAAACTTTAGGGGGATTTGTTGGGGCCCAACACCACCTCGATCACTCCTATCAATACATACTACATCCCCTCTCCCTCTTCCAATTTTCCCATGCAAAATTATGCCACAGTCAATTTGCATTATATTATCTATTTGTCATGGAGACCTTCAGCTGGAAACTTGGATTGGACGAGTGAGAAATTTGGATGCCCTAAGAATCCCATGAACAGTAATAGGGGTACAACATTGCCAGTGTCTCTCATACAAATAGCATTCACTCTCACTAATTTTCATTTTCCATTGACCTGGCTTTCCTTTTTGATGGTTTAAAATCATAATAGGGAGAAGAATCTGAGGAGGTACTCTAATAGGAAGTCGAATCCACATCATATCTCTTGAGTTTCGAGCAATGGAAACATGTAGAATTTGTGATCTTCATATCGGATGTAAAAGTAGTTCAAGGAGAGAGTGTTGAAGCCTGTCTGAAATTTATGTACACTGGTCGATTGAATTATGAAGATATTCATGGGAATTACCAGGAACTTTTCCAACTTGGCTATTTCTACCAAGTAAAGTTTCTCCTTGTGACACTGGATAAATTCATTTCCAAACATGTCATAACAAAAGACACAGTTGTTGAAATTGTAAAAATGGCCTACTTATATTAGTTGGAGATGACTAAAGAGGCCACACTAACTGTTATTGTGGATTATCCAAATCATGAATTATTCGACATAGCCTTCAAAAAATTACAAGTCGTTCGTCCGTTGATGGATTACTAGCTATTTAAAGATATGGATGGCCTTGAATATTTTATAACATGAGACATAGAAACATAGGGATTTTATCTTCTTTGAATCTGAGTTGTGAGCACATGACACTGAAAGTATGCATAAACAAAAATCTATTTTTAAGGTCACTGCCAAGTCACACCAAATTGGTGTATGAGACCCTTTTGTTTGTGGGACAAGGGGCCCCCTCTGGATTTGAACTTGTGACCTCTTAAGAGGAAACACATGTTCTTAACCATTAGGCTCACTCATGGACCCTACTTTGCAAGCTTTTTCCAAAAAGATAGAGTTTTTGTTTTATATATATATTCGATTAATATAGAATTTCTTTTAGAGTTATAATATTTTAATATTATTATTTTTATGATGAATAAAAGTTGTATTATTTTTACTTGTTTTGTTATTTTATTGAAATTGTTATAACTTATAAAATAATTATAATAATGATAATAATTTATTTTCAAGGTTATGGTAAAATTTGCTTAAGTATGGATATTCTATTTTTCTCTGTATTTGAATCTATAATCTTCAAACCAATAACATATTTTTTTTTTACTTCATTAAATTAAATACTATAATCTTCAAACCAATAACATATATTTTTTTCACTTCATTAAATTAAATAAAAACAAATTAAGTAAAAACAAAGACTATCACCAACATTGTGAAAAGTAAAATAATAATAAAAGATAACAATATATATTTTAATAATTTTAAATTATAAAAAACCTTTTCTGAATTCGCATTTGTAATGCCTTTTCCAACTTGTACATCTTTCAGAGTGAGAAATAGTGTTTTAAAGTGTTAAATTTGAATTTCAAAAATGCAAAATTTAATTTTGAAAACTTAGAAATTGATTAATATCTCATTTATAAAATATTAAAAAATGAAAAACATTCTTGAATATATAAAATATATAAATCTTATATGCATATATAAAATAATTAACTATATAAAATATGAAATATTTTTAAACAATAAAAAATAATATATGTATGAAAATATTATATACATGTAAACATACATAGCATAAAATTATTTCATTAATGGAAAAAATTATTAATCATATTTAATTACCATTTTTTAAATCTTTTACAATGGGTTACATACCAAAAATCAATTCTCATCACATTTGACCCAAAAATATTTGTATTTACATATTTATAATTATAATTTTTTTAATAATATATAGCTATTTTCATTGTCATAGATATTTTCGTGTTCAATTATCCATTGTTCTTCTACAATCATATACACAATTATTTTTCAAAGTCAAATAATTGTTTTTTTATTGCTTGGAGTTGTTCTCCTAGGAAGAGGGAACACGCATGTTTAAGGAAAGGGGATTGACTCTACAATTTTAAAGTGTTAAATTTGAATTTCAAAAATGCAAAATTTAATTTTGAAAACTTAGAAATTGATTCCTATGATGTTAATATCTCATTTATAAAATATTCAAAAATGAAAAACATTCCTACATATATAAAATATATAAATCTTATATACATATATATAATAATTAACTATATAAAATATGAAATATTTTTAAACAATAAAAAATAATATATGTATGAAAATATTATATACATGTAAACATACATAGCATAAAATTATTTCATTAATGGAAAAAAATATTAATCATATTTAATTACCATTTTTTAAATCTTTTACAATGGGTTACATACCAAAAATCAAGTCTCACCCCATTTGACCTAAAAATATTTGTATTTACATATTTATAATTATAATTTTTTTAAATATATATAGCTATTTTCATTGTCATAGATATTTTCGTATTCAATTATCCATTGTGCTTCTACAATCATATACATTATTATTTTTCAAAGTCAAATAATTGTTTTTTTATTGCTTGGAGTTGTTCTCCTAGGAAGAGGGAACAGACATGTTTAAGGAAAGGGGATTGACTCTATAATGGGAGTACTTTTTGGGAGACATTAGTTACACCCTTATGATAGATTCCTTATCATTATGATGCTTGAAATTTTTTATTTTTTGTTAGTGTAAGACATGGATGATTTTAAGGATGGAAATTTAGTTTAAAATGTAGAAACCTTGGCAAATATTACTAATTCTTCATATGTCAACTATAAATGTTTGGCGATATTTTTTTTTAAATATTCAAATTTCTAAGTATTTTATATAGTTTTTATAAAACTTTGGCAATTTTTAAGGTAAAATAATTTTATCCTATAGAATTTGGGCGAATTATTTTTAAAATAGTGAATTTCATTTTTGGAAAAACCATGGAGAATTAGCCCATGAGGGAAATTTAGCCCCTAAAATCATCTATGGTGTAAGGTTAGTGACATAATCTATGACATATTTTTCTTCCACATTATTACACATTATTAGAGTTACACATGCTAAGTAGCATTCATCGTTTTAGGAGAGATTCCAAGTGTTACATGGCATATTCCACATCGTGACACGTGACAAGAGTTACACATGATAAGTAGGGTCCATTACTTGAGGAGAGATTCCTTATTACTTGTCACAGAGGATTCCTTTCACCAAGGATATAATTAGGCATCACTTTTTTTGTTTCCCTTACATCCCTTGTCATGTTTGACTCAATAAGGGAAGATAAAATAGTTAGACATATATATATATATATAGTGATCTTTACTAGAGTGATTCTATCATGAGAGTGTGAAGGCTTGTGAAAAGACACATCTAATGCAAACTAATGCTTCCTTCTCATGACAACTTAGTTGAAATGAAAATCTAGAAAAGTTGACTAGGACAAATTACTAAAGGTACATGCACAATTATTAGACCATGGTGTAAATAAATAAAAATGTAGAAAATTGAATCATCTTCTTGAATATATAAATTTGATTTGTGGAAAATTTATAGAATTTCAAAAAATCCATGTTCTTCTAACATAGGTGTCTTACTTTTCGTCTAACTTATTCATTTAAAATTTGTTTTCCAAATGGGCAAGACAATAAAAAGTCATGAAAAGAAATAAAATACATATGTATTTTAGAATTGTGATATATATATATATAGAGAGAGAGAGAGAGAATAAAAAATTGTTTGTTACTTTCAATGTATATATTCGCCATTTTTTTTTATAAAAATACCATTATAAATTTATATAAAATCAAATATGCATAAAATTGAAGAAAATATTCCAAGTCTTAAACTTGAATTCCTTACATTATTTCTATTATTATTATTTATAGTTTGTATTAAAAGCTAAGTTCATCAAAGGTTTACTTCATGACTAATAGATTGTGTAGAAAAATTATTAGCGATGAAGTTACTTAATGACATAATATTGTTACTATTATTAACCAATTTAATTATAAATTTGATATAGTAACTATTTTTTCTATATTGAGTTACTATACCAACTGTAGGTCGAGGTTGGAATAATTTTAAAGTGACCATTGGGTTACTATGGCTTGACCTGGGTTCTAACTACAATATTACCAACAAACCCTTCTACCATCGGCCCTTCTCGATACCAAAAGGCACCACAACGCATAGAGTGCATTGTGCAATCTCACCCAAGATGGATTCTATGGGTGGCCGCAGGACTCATATGTCTTCAGACCGGGGATGGGATGTGTTTCTCTTAGAGGCATTTAACCTACTCATTGTTAACCTTCAACCCTCATTAAGTCTTATTCCATACCAATGTCATGACTATTCTACTAAGGAGGTATTAATCATTCTAGTCGCTTTTTCTCATAACCAAGTATTCATCAACTGTAAAACATGATTATAATCTAAACATTAGCTCTAACATTCCTTTACTAGCATTGTTTTGTAGGTTCTATTAGTTTATTCCTACTACGTAGTGTTCATTCCTTTTACAATCAACATATTCATCATAAAAATTTATCAAATAAAATACAATCATAAACACTTCATACAGTCACATAAAACAAAGATATATTGTGGTCCACCCCCCCCCCCCCCCCCCGGGGTTACATCCACAAATATTTGTCACTTCTTCTCTTTATTCATATTCTTTCAAAATATAGTGTTGTCCATTATACAATTCTTCTGCCATTACATTTAATCTCCCCAAATCGCTAAAGTATCTCATCAAGACCTTCTACTCAACACAAAAAGACCTATTACAATCTCAAAAATAAATATGTCAACAATAAGGACCAACATATCCTCGTCATAATACATTCTACTTATACAAAAAATGGGACAAATTCCTTACAAAAACCCTAACCCTAAGTGGATTAGGTTTGTCCACTTTCTCCTTGAATTAATATCGGATGGTCCTCGATCCAACCATTGCTCCAAGTCAGTGCTTGTCCACTTTCCAACTGCTTCGCAACAATTTTTCCACTTTCTAATTGATTTTCTTGGCGCGGGTTTTCCCTTATTTTCGACGCTGCTTTTCCTATATTTCTAGCACACTACCTTGTTTTCCAGTAATGCTTTAATTCCTTCAAAAATTATTCAATTTTTCCCAAAATTTGTATGCGCCAAAAAACCCCCAACACTGACATCGTGACTCATCTCGAGTCACTCACGGACTCCATCATATTTCACTGCTTGTGTCAATTCTTCATACATCTTTGTTATCTATTGGCATTTCTCCTGAGCTTGGTTTCTCTTCTCTATCATGGCTTCTACCACCTGCACGATTATTGGAGGTCTTAATATCTCTCCCATATCCAAGCCTATCTTCTCTATGTTCAATTTCGTTGCATCGATCTCAATGACCAACTGCTCCACCTTTTCCTGTAAAATCTCCAACTGAGATTCTCTTGCAAACTTTTGCGCCTACACCATTTTTTCTTCTCCCTGTAGGCTATTCATTTCTGCGGCAGTAATGAATTTCTTTGGCAGTGAAAGTGTCCTATGTCATTACTTTACATATTCCATTGTTGCATTCAATTTGTCTTCCTTCCTTTGCATATCTTGTAGGCTCCCATCCTCTAAGAGTTGTGTCCACAGCTGGGTGCTCTTTTCCAACAACTTTTTCATTCTATGTATATTTTTTGTGATGTTCTCTACAGATGTTGTTGCATCCTTCCCTCTTTGCGCTCTGACTTTTGGAAGAGTAGTAGGTATTGTCCGCTCCTCCATCTCCTTGATTTGGTCCTTATACTGCTCCATATCCTACGTTATTTTCCTTATATTCTCTTCTGAAGATGCTCCCTATGATTTTGTGTTGTCTAAGATGGCTTGAAATACTACATTTATTTGTTTCTCCATCTCGTCCAATTGTTTCTATGTTATCTTCTTTGCTTTCCCTTCTTGGTTAACTACCTCCTTGAGTGAGGTGTTGTCTCCCTGTTCCAATTGTAATTTCGCCGCATCAGAGCTTACCCTTGACTTAATCTCATGCACAATGCTAACCTATAATTTATACAACGCCTTTGTTGGAATATTGGGCAAAGCCAAGTCCAATGTCTCAATGTATTTTAGGGGCTTCTGTGATGTCTCCTCATCAACAAATAACATCTCAAGTGTTATGATGAAATTTACACTCACCTGCGCCGTGATATGCATTGTCTCTCTAGCAGGTGTTCCTTCTCTAGTCTGCGTTGGTTTATCTTTCTGTTTTTCCTCTACCCTGATCTTCAACTGCTCCTGCGTAGTTTTCACTTCCTATATTTTCTCCAGAATCGACGCCCTGTGATTCTCGACATTCTCCCATACTTCTGACAGTGAATCTTCGACTATTGTGGATATCAGTTCCACATCATTTGTTGTCAGTGATGTGTGCATTGGTGTTTTGTGGGCCTTTACCTTCTTTCTAGAGCCACTTGCTTTCTCCCATGTTCTCTTCTTTTGGGCATCTGATAGCTCATATGCCTCCGACATCTATGTATCCATGTCTGCATCCTGCCCAATTTATTCCTCCATAGATTTCTCCTATGTCCATGTTCTTATTTCTTTTGTGTGCACCTGTTATGTTGTACTTCTTGTTGTCTTCTCTGTGCGCAATGGGTTCCTTGTACAACCACGTTGTGATTTATTCTATGTCATGCTTTTCTTTTGAATGGGGTTGTTTGTCCCCACTGGACCTAGTGTCATATTCTTCTTCTTACTAGCGTCATTCTTACATGTCTTATGCGTGGGGATTGTTCTACCCTATGTTTGAGTTTGTATTGTTGACGTTGTTTTTGGGATCATTGTCACTTTCCACTCCTCATGCCACTCCTTGACCTCCATCTGGATGTCTTGTTTCATCGTGCAGTAACTCAACTATAGCCAATCCTTATTTGGATCCCTCTTTGCCTATAGCCACGTGTTATGGCGTGATGCTTGGAAATTTTCTATCTGTACAAACTCCTAGACAATTTCTAGGGAAATCCTCCATTTTTCTGCCAAACAGTTCTAGATCTCCATCAAGCACAGAGAGAATATGTCATTGTTTATTTTCTTTACCTTTGGCTCTTTTTTGCTTCGAAGCTACATGTAGTGGGTTGTAGCACATGTAGAGGGTTGCACTACACTTTCTTGTCCTCTGCAGGAATATATTGTATGTTGGTTCTTTCCATCCTACCAATGTAATGAGGATGAGTAACCATGAGTAGTGGAACTCATAGCCCTAATCATATGTGTCCATGTAATCCTCCAAGAATGAGTTAAGTAGATAATGGGCGCACCTCATAGAGCTCCCCTTTGCGCACTACACTGCAGCTGCTAGTACTTCCTCCTTTCTGCATGTGCACATTAATTTGCAACCTAAAAGCCTTGTCACAAATGTTGTTGCAAGATCATTGATGCCACTAATCCTGATTCCCCTGTTACCTCTCTTCGCGCCATACTTTGCCTTGATTTCGTCAGAGATGGATTTTGCTTTCGTTTTGTCCTCTAAGTATTTCTCTAGATTTTCCCCATCTGTGGGTATCCCCATAATTGTTGCGATCAAATCAACATTGATAGGCAATAGCCTATCCATCCATAGAATTCCTCCATGCACCCTTGCTGATCCAGGTGGATATCAGTGGCCACCCACCTTTTTCAATTGACTCAAAATAGTTTTTTGGCAATTTTGGCAATTTACTATTTTTAGCAGTTTTAACTTCCAGGGCTATTTTGAGGGCCTAAATAAATTTTTTTCAAGATATAGATTCTCACTGATATCCAAAGGAATTATTGAACCCCCAAGATTAATCTCCTCAATGATACCTTTCCAATGGGCTATCATACGCCTAAAATGGAGATTGTATGCAAAAGTTACGACCTCGGGAAGTTGATGTACTAACTTACCTAAACAGGGCCCACATGACTTTTAGCTCTTCATCTCCTAGGGTTAAGTTTTTGGATGTATAGGGTTTTGGGCATTCATGTTTATTGTAAAAATCCCTTCGGAGCCTCATTGTAATCATCTTCTTGCGAATGCTAATAGCCGTCACATCTCTTCTCAGAGATAAGTTGCCACCATTCTAGTGAGTCTTTCACTCTATATTTTTACAGTCTCTGTACATTTTTTTCATTAATAGAAATCATATATTATTGTATCTATGTGTTTATGGCTTCATCTCTGATACATTTCTTTTATATTATTGGATATTTGCAATATCTTTGTGCATTTCTTTATTGTATCTCTGCTCTCATTTTGTGTTGAAAAAAATTTGGATCACTTGCTAGGAGTTTCTTCACATATCCATTGATGTTTTTACCATGCTTGAAGTGAGATATATCTAGTAAATTCATTATTACCATGTTGTAGAGCCCCAAGATCCATTGCGCAGGCTCCCACAGTAGCGCGCCTGATGGGCCCTCTCCCCTACTCTCCAAATAGTTTTGTGCAGAAAATCTGGGAATTTACTTTGTTTTCTATGTCATGATCTGAGTATTTGATGGTATCTACTCCCTCCACCATATCATCCTCGAAATTCACTCCCTCGGGGATCTTTGGCATCATGATTTCCAATTATTCTTGTGTACGCAATATTCTTTGCACACTTCTCTCATCTCACGCCTTCTTCTTCTCTTGTGGGGAAGACAACTCGACCTATGGTATGCCCTGGCATTCTGTTTCATGCTATGCTTCTGGCTCTAGGCCCTTTTTCACTGAATCTATGTCATATTCACCATGTTGTGGCTCTTTTCCCCTGGAAACATCAGATTATGTTCTTTATGCACCCTCCTCTGACTACCCGGCCTCTTGTGTTGGGTTTTGTTCCTCCTCCACATGCGTGGTAGTAGGCTCATACTCCAACGTGTGAATCTCATCCATGTCCATGATTGTGGGAATCTCTTGTGTCCATGTTTGTGTCACTCGATCACTACTTCTTGTGTTTTTCCCAGCCCTTCTCAGCGCTCTGACTCTCAATGGCGACATACTGCTGAATTTTGAACTATTGACCAAAAATATCCACTTGTTGTTATCACTTTACACCCTCTTGTGCTCAACTCTCACTCTTCGTTCTTATCCTTAGTGAAAAAATGCAAATGACCACATTTCCCCCCTTTTTTAACTTTATAGCTGGACGACGAAATGATAGTTTTTCTGCACTGATAGTTTTCACTTTTTCACGTTTCCCTGCACGCTCCACTTTCATACATGTCAAGTATTTTCCTGCTCATAGTGTTTTCAACACTAGCTTTTCTACAGTGCATTTGTTAATGCTAATAATTCTATTACATCAAAACCTCTAATGTTCTCCTATCTTTTTTTCTTTTTGTTACCTTTCTTCTTTTTATGGATTTTTGTCTTTTTCTTCTAACAGATACTATATACAATGTGTACAATCATACATTTTTTTCTTTGTTTTCACCTCAGGTTGTTAGGTCGATTGTCTTAATACAGTTTCAGTTAATTTTCGTTCACTAGTCCTGTGAGATTCTTCACTGCAAGATCTTTCATTTGCACAACACCTCCATCTGTGATAGCCTCTACCTGATAAGGTCCTAACCAACGCATTTTGAAATTCCTCGGGTGTTGTAGATAATTGTTGTCATAGAGTAAGACTAGATCTCCTTCCTTAAATACTTTCTTATTTATGTGCCTATCATTCCAAGCTTTGTCCTTTTCTTTCTGTACTTTCTGGTGAAATCTTCCTAAAACCATGTCTTCTTCCAGCTCCATCAAATGATCCAATATTTCCTGTGCAGCACCTTCTTCTGTCATGCTAGTGATTGCTGCAATGCATAGACTAGGTATTAAATAATCCAGTTGAACCACTGCTTCCTGACCATACACCAGTCTAAATGGTGTTTTTCCTATAAGCTTCTTGCATGTAGTCATGTAATCCCATAATATTTTTTATACCTTCAAATCCCAATCATCCCTATTCACATTGCAAATCTTTGTAACTGCATTCTCTATAATCTTGTTAAAATATTCTACTGTACCATTTGCCTGGGGATGGTATGGTGTGATCTTCTGTTGATATGTTTCAAATTCCTTTGTCATAGCTCTGATTGTACTGTTAATAAAATGAGTTCCCTGGTCACTCAACAAAATTCTAGGACATCCAAATCTGGTCACCAGTTCTCAAAGAGAAACCACACTGCAGTCCTTCACTGGGGATGCTTCTGCCCATCTGGTTGAATATTTTGTCACAGTGATGATGTATCTGGATCCTAATCTGCTTGCTAGTGGATTAATCGGTCCAATGAAATCCACATCTCTTTATTCATATTCTTTCAAAATATAGTGTTGTGCATTATACAATTCTTCTTCCATTACATTCGATCTCCACAGATTGCTAAAGTATCTCATCAAGACCTTCTACTCAACATAAAAAGACCTATTACAATCTCAAAAATACATATGTTAACAATAAGGACCAACATCTCCTCGTCATAATACATTCTACTTATACAAAAACTGGGACAAATCCCTTACAAAAACCCTAACCCTAAGTGTATTAGGTTTGTCCAATTTCTCCTTCAATTAATATCGGATGGTCCTCGATCCAACCATTGCTACAAGTCAGCGCTTGTCCACTTTCCAACTTCTTCACAACATTTTTTCCACTTTCTAATTGATTTTCTCAGCGCGGGTTTTCCCTTATTTTCGACGCAGATTTTCCTATATTTTCGACGCACTCCCCTGTTTTCCGGTGTTTCTTTAATTCCTTCAAAAATTCTTCGATTTTTCCCAAAATTCGTCTACACCAAAAATACCCCAACACTGACATCGTGACTCATCTCGTGTCACTCACGGACTCCAGCATCTTTCACTACTTGTGTCAGTGCTTCATACATCTTTGTTATCTGTTGACATTTCTCCTGAGCTTAGTTGCTCTTCTCTGTCATGGATTCTACCACCTACACGATGATTGGAGGTCTTAATATCTCTCCCACCTCCAAGCCTATATTATCTATGCTCAATTTCGTTGCATGGATCTCAACGACCAGTTGCTCCACCTTTTCTTGTAGGAGCTCCATCTGAGCTTCTCTTGCAAACTTTTGCGCCTGCACCGTTTTTTCTTCTCCGTATAGGCTCTTCATTTCTGTGGCAGTATTGAATTTCTTTGGCAGTGACATTGTCTTATGTCATTGCTTTACATCTTCCATTGTTGCATGAAATTTTTCTTCCTTCCTTTGCATCTCTTGTAGGCTCTCATCCTCTAAGAGTTGTGTCCACAGTTGGGTGCTCTTTTCCAACAACTTTGTCGTTCTATGTATATTTTTTGCGATGTTCTCTTCAAATGTTGTTGCATCCTTCCCTCTTTACGCTCTAACTTATGGAAGAATAGTAGGTACTGCGCGCTCCTCTAGCTCCTTGATTTGGTCCTTATACTACTCCATATCCTGTGCTATTTTCCTTATATTCTCTTCTGAAGATGCTCCCTTTGATTTTGTGTTGTTTAATATGGCTTGAAATACTACATTTATTTGTTTCTCTATATCATCCAATTTTTTCTATGCTATATTCTTCGCTTTCCCTTCTTGGTTAACTGCCTCCTTGAGTGAGGTGGTGTCTTCCTATTCCAACTGTAAGTTCGTCGCATCAGAGCTTACCCTGGACTAAATCTCATGCACAATGCTAACCTATAATGTATACAGCACCTTTGTTGGAATCTTGGGAAAAGCCAGGTCCAATGTCTCAATGTATTTTAGGGGCTTGTGTGATGTCTCCTCATCAACAAACAACATCTCAAGTGTTATGATGAAATTTGCACTCCCCTGTGTTGTGATCTGCATTGTCTCTCTAATAGGTGTTCCTTCTCTAGTCTACATTGGTTTATCTTTCTGTTTTTGCTCTACCCTGATCTTCAACTGCTCCCGCGTAGTTTTCACTTCCTATATTTTCTCCAGAATCGACACCCTGTGATTCTCAGCATTCTCCCATACTTCTGACAGTTGATCTTCGACTATTGTGGCTATTAGTTCCACATCATCTGTTGTCAGTGATGTGTGCATTGGTGTTCTGTGGGCCTTTGCCTTCTTTCTAGAGCCACTTGCTTTCTCCCATGTTCTCTTCTTTTGGGCATCTGATAGCTCATATGCCTCTGACATCTATGTATCCATGTCTGCATCCTACCCAATTTCTTCCTCCACAGGTTTCTCCTATGTCTATGTTCTTATTTATTTTTCGCGCACCTGTTATGTTGTACTTCTTGGTGTCTTCTCTGTGCACAGTGGGTTCCTTGTACAACCACATTGTGATTTATTCTATGTCATGCTTTTCTATTGAATAGGGTTGTTTGTCCCCACTGGACCTAGTGTAGTCTTCTTCTTCTTAATAGTGTCATTCTTACATGTCTTATGCGCAGGGACTATTCTACCCTGTGTCTGAGTTTGTATTGTTGATGTTGTTTTTGGGATCATTGTCACTTTCCACTCCTCAAGCCACTCCTTGAAATCCATCTTGATGTCTTGCCTCGTCGTGCAGTAACTCAACTATAGCCACTCCATAATTGGGTCCCTCTTTGCCTATAGCCACATGTTATGGCGCGATGCATGGAAATTTTCTATCTGTCCAAACTCCTAGACAATTTATGGGAAAATCCTCCATTTTTCTGCTAAATGTTTCTAGATCTTTATCAAGCACAGAGATAATACGTCATTGTTTATTTTCTTTACCTTTGGGTCTGTTGTGCTTCGAAGCGACATGTAGCAGGTTGTGCTACACTTTCTTGTCCTCTGTAGGAACATATCGTATGTTGGTTCTTTCCATCCTACCAATGCAATGAGGATGAGTAACCATGAGTAGTGGAATTCATAGCCCCAATCCTACGTGTCCATGCAATCCTCCAAGAATGAGTTAAGTAGATAATGGGCCCACCTCATAGAACTCCCCTTTGTGCATTGCGTTGTAGTTGCTAGTACTTCCTCCTTTCTACACGTGTGCATTAATTTGCAGCCTAACAGCCTTGTCGCAAATCTTGTTGCAGGATCGTTGATGTCACTGATCCCGATTACCCTGTTACCTCTCTCTACACCACACTTTGCCTTGATTTCGTCGGAGATGGATTTTTCTTTCGTTTTGTCTCTAAGTGTTTCTCTAGATTTTCCCCATCCGTGGGTATCCCCATAATTGTTGCGATCAAATCAACATTGATAGGAACTATCCTATCCATCGATAGAATTACTCCATGCACCCTTGCTGATCCAGGTGGATATCATTGGCCACCCACCTTTTCCAACTGCCTCAAAACAATTTTCTGGCAATTTTGGCAATTTACTATTTTTAGTAGTTTTAACTTCCGGGGCTATTTTGAGGGCCTAAATGAAGGTTTTTCGAGATCGATATTCTCAATGATGGTCGAAGGCATGATTGAGAAACCAAAATGAATATCCCCGATGATACCTTTCCAACGGGATATCATACGCCTAAAACAAAGATCGTATGCAAAATTTACGACCCGGGAAGTTGATGTACTAACTTACCCAAACAGGGCCCACATGAATTTTGGTGGTTCATCTCCTAGGGTTAGGTTTTTGTATGTATAGGGTTTTTTGAATTGCTATATATTGTAAAAATTCCTTCAGATCCTCATTGTAATCATCTTCTTGCGAATGCGAGTAGTCATCACATCTCTTCTCAGAGATAAGTTTCCACCATTCTAGCGATTATTTCACTCTGTATTTTTAGAGTCTCTATACATTTATTTCATTAATAGAAATTGTGTATTATTGTATATTTTTGTTTAAGGTTGCATCTCTGAAACATTTCTTTTATATTATTCGATATCCGCGATATCTTTGTGCATTTCTTTATTATATCACTGCTCTCATTTTGTGCCGAAAATAATTTGGATCACCTGCTAGGAGTTTCTTCACACATCCATTGATGTTTTTACCATGCTTGAAGTGTAGTATATCTATTAAATTCATTATTCCCGTGTTGTAGAGCCCCAGGATCCACTACACAGGCTCCCACAATGGCACGCCTGATAGGCCCTCTCCCCTGCTCTCCAAATAGTTATGTGGCAGAAAATCTAGGAATTTACTTCATTTTCTACATCATGATCTGAGTATTTGATGGTATTTACTCCCTCCACCATATCATCCTTGGCCTTCACTCCCTCGGGGATATTTGGCATCACGATTTCCAATTATTCCTGTGTACGCGATATTCTTTGAGCACTACTCTCAGCTCGTGCCTTCTTCTTCCCTTATGGGGAAGACAACCTGACCTATAGTATGCCCTGGCACTCTGTTTCATTCTTTTCTTCTGGTTCTAGGACCTTTTGCACTGAATCTATGTCATATTCACCCTATTGAAGCTCTTTTCCCCTAGACACATCAGATTATGTTCTTTTTGCTCCCTCCTCTGGCTACCCGGCCTCCTGTGCTAGGTATTGTTCCTCCTCCACCTGTGTGGTAGTAGGCTCATACTCCAGCGTCTGAATCTCATCCATGTCCATGATTGTGGGAATCTCTTGTGTCCATGTTTGTGTCACCCGAACACTACTTCTCTTGTTTCATCTGGCCCTTCTTGGCGCTCCGACTCTCAATGGCGACATCCTACTGAAATTTGAACTGTTGACCACAAATATCCACTCATTGTTATCACTTTGCACCCTCTCATGCTCAACTCTTGCTCTTCGTTATTCTCCTTAGTGAAAAAATGCAAATGACCACATTTCCCCCCTTTTTTAACTTTATAGTGGGACGATGAAATGACAGTTGTTCCGCATTGACAGTTTTCACTTTTTCACTTTTCCCTACGCGCTCCACTTTCATACATGTCAACTATTTTCCTACTCATAGTGTTTTCAACACTAGTTTTTCTACGGTGCATTTGTTAATGCTAATAATTCTATTACATGAAAACCTCTAATGTTCTCCTATCTTTTTTTCTTTTTGTTACCTTTCTTCTTTTTATGGTTTTTTGTCTTTTTCTTCTAACATCTACTATATACAATGTGTACAATCATACATTTTTTCTTTGTTTTCACCTCAGGTTGTTAGGTAGGCTGTCTTAATACAGTTTCAGTCGACTATCTTTCACTAGTCCTATGAGATTCTTCCCTGCAAGATCTTTCATTTGCACAACACCTCCATCTGTGATAGCCTATACCTGATAAGGTCCTAACCAATGCATTTTGAACTTCCCCGGGTGTTGTAGATAATTTTTGTCATAGAGTAAAATTAGATCTCCTTCCTTAAAGATTTTCTTATTTATGTTCCTATCATGCCAAGCTTTGTCCTTTGCTTTCTATACTTTCTAGTGAAATCCTGCTAAAACCATGTCTTCCTTCGACTCCATCAATTGATCCAATCTTTCATGTGTAGCACCTTCTTCTGTCATGCTGGTGATTGTTACAATGCACAGACTATGTATTAAATAATCCAATGGAACCACTGCTTCCTGACCATACACCAGTCTGAATGGTGTTTTTCCTGTAAGCTTCTTGAATGTAGTCCTGTAAGCCCATAATATTTTTGATACCTTCAAATCCCAATCATACCTATTCACATTGCAAATATTTGTAAGTGCATTCTCTGTAATCTTGTTAAAATATTGTACCGTACCATTTTCCTAGGGATGGTATGGTGTGCTCTTCTGATGATATATCTCAAATTCCTCTGTCATGGCTCTAATTGTACTGTTAATAAAATGAGTTCCCTGGTCACTCAACAAAATTCTAGGACATTCAAATCTGGTCACCAATTCTCAAAGAGAAACCACACTGCAGTCCTTCAATGGGGATGCTTCTGCCCATCTAGTTAAATATTTTGTTGCAGTGATGATGTATCTGGATCTTGATCTCCTTGTTGGTGGATTAATCGGTCCAATGAAATCCACATCTCATTTATCAAATACTTGTAAAGTTACTTGGGGCATAAGTGGCATTTCAATCCTTTTGGATGGTTTCCCCACCCTCTAACAGATATCACAGACCTGACAATATTCCTTTGTGTCCTTATGTATTGTAGGCCACCATAATCTTGCATGCAGCACCTTCTGTGTTGTAGGATTTCCTACATAGTGCCCTCCAGCTATCCCTTCATGTGCTTCTTCTAGCACCATGGAGTGTCCATGCTCCATCACACATCTTCTTATAATTCCATCTGCACCTAGGTTGTATAAATGACATGCAATCAGTTGATAGTCTGCAGTGCGCACTACCAACTATTTTTTCTGTGCAACAGTAAATTCCTTGGGAGCCATTCCTGGACTCAAAAATCCAACAATGTCAACAAAATAATCAGCAACAATCTGAATAGAAAATAAGTTAGCATCAGGAAAATTCTCCTCCAAGTTCTTTGGCTCCTCTTCATTAGTAATTCTTGACAGATAATGTGGTCCTGCATTCAGCTTCCCTGGTTTTACTATGATTTCAAAATCATATTCCTAAAACAATAACATCCATCTACGTATCCTTCCCCCAACATTGGCTTGTTAACTAGGTACTTCAAAGAGGAATGATCTGTAAACATCTTAAAATGTTGACCCAATAAATAATGTCTGAACTTTTGTAATGCATATACCATAACTAGACCTTCCCTTTATGTGGTATAATATTTCTTCTCAGACTCAAATAACTTTATACTAGAAAAATATATTGGGTGATCAATGTCTCCTTCACCTGGCTATGCCAAAATTGCTCCAAGTGAAATGGATGAAGTGTCCACGTGCACATGAAATTCTTTTTTCCAATCTGGAAAGCTCATAATTGGTGTTGTCACCATCTTCTCCTTCAATATGTCCAAGCTCTCTTGGCATTCATCATTCCATTAAAACATGATTTATTTCTTTAGTAACTTCTTCATGGGCACAATAATCTTTGCATAGCCCTTTATAAATTTCCTCGCATACCCTATGTGGCCCAGTTTTGCTCTCAATTGGTGTACTAACTTTGGTGGTGGTAAATTGACAATAACAACAATCTTTGTAGGGTCTACTATCAAGCCCTATTTGCATACAATGTGTCCAAGTAGGATTCCAAACGGTGTACTGAATATACATTTCTTAATGTTCAAGGAAATCTGACATTGCCTACATCTTTCTAACATCAACCTTAGAATTTCTACATGGTCCTTCAATAAACTCAATATTGTCCAATCATCCAGATAAACTTCTAAAAAATTATGTATAAAATCCTTGAATGAAACTACTACTACTCTGGAAAATATTGTTGGTGCATTCTTTAAAACAAATGGAATTACTTTGTACTGATATGACCCCCACTTTGTTCCAAATGTGGTTTTGTACCTATCCTCTGGAACAATTTTGATCTGATGGTAACTTGAAAATCCATCTGTGAAGGAGTAGACTTCCTATCCTCCCACATTCTATAAAACTTCATGTGTAAATGGAGTAGGAAAAGGATCATGCAAGCATGCATCATTTAACTTTCTCAGATCGACACATATCCTAATCCCTCCAGTCTTCTTTTCCTGGACCACCATTGGACTAATCCACTATGATTCTTACACAGGCTCTATGATTCCTGACTCTAACATTCTATCAATTTATGCCTTAACCTTCTTCTTATACATGGGATTTAATCTATATGGTCTCTGTCTCACTGTTCTTGCATCTGGTATGAGGGGTATCTTCATCTCTCCATGTTCTCCCGCTACCCATTTCATCTCTAAAAATGTGGTTGGGAATAAGTCATTGTATTCACCCAATAATTCAGTTATATTTTCCATTGTCTCACTATCCCAATAGTCTCCAATGATGGATATCTTAGGTTTCTCTTAAGTCCCAATATTGACCTTATTAATCCTCATTGGTGTAGTAAATTATTTTGATTGTAACTGAGGTCCTTCTAACCCTCTTTCTCCTTCTCCTTCTATTATTTGTATGTCACGTGGATTATCTTCTACTTCTTCATCCTCTACAACCTGATAATAGTAAACTAATTGTTCAAGTGTTTATTTTCTATAATCTCTGTCTATTGTTACTATATCTACCCTATATTCTTCAAATATCTTCCTTTTCATCCTTTGTAATTCTAGATCCACCCATGGATTCTCACTTTCAAATGCAAAGATCTTAATAAAAAAAAATTGCACTGCGCCCCTACTCATAGTTTCTCTGTGCATTTCCTGCTCCTTGTACCAATTTCTGGGTATTCGTTCCAATGTATGAATAAAGTAATGTGTCCATTCCCCTGGTGGTACCAATATCTAGTTAGTGACATAATAATTTATATGATTTCTGGAGTTCCCTCTTCCATCGTACTTTTGTAAGGGTCTATCCTACTAATTCTAACCAAATATTATGTGCATTAGTCACTTACACTAATATTAGTCCTAGATAACATCCTTATGTGCACCCCACCATCATGTAGGTGTATCCCTTAGTGCTATATCCAACACTAGTAATCTCTAACTATCCAAAACCTCTTAATCAAACTCTATCAGGAAGTTTTCTAAATTTTCCTCTTCAGAAAATGTGGGAAACGGTCTTACTTTTGTTCCAACCCATCTTACTACATGTTTAACTCTAGTGCACCTCCTAGTAGAGACTTCATGCAATCTTTGCTTCCAGTTTTCTACTCCACTATCTAAATCTGACATATCGGAATTGATACTCCTCCAACTGAGTACTCCATCTGCAGTTTGATTCACATAGTCTTCCTCTCACGCAGTAGCCCTATACAACTGGCTGACGTCATCCTCTAAAACACTGTCAAGAACATGTTCTACATATCTTTCGTAATCTGATGGATCTAAAGGTAATACTACCCTAAAATTCTCAGCTTCAAATATCATCTCTCTAGTCTTCAAGTTAATTATGGCCTAGTTATCAAAGGCCCAATCAATTCCCAATAGTGTTGGAAATGGTATAGAATCATCCACCATATCCATTACCTCAAAATCTATTGTGGTGTGCACACCATCTAAATACATTGTGGTATTCTTCAGTCTACCTATGGGAATCACTCTTTGTTGTTTTTCTAATCTCAATTGGATATTGGAATACCCCAGTGTAGGTTCTCCCATTGCTTCCCAAGTCTTCTTTGGAAAAATGTTGACATTTAATCCTAAGTATAGGATAACATTTCCCATAATAAAGTCTCATATGTTTGCATTTAATCTGAACTCTCTGAAAGTGCTTTTGTTTTTATGGACCTGATTAATCTTCTTAGGTTATGTTCCTATCCCTTATTCTATGTTATATTTCTCAAGCATATTTTTAAACAAATCCATGGCATTCTTATCATTAAGTAATTTAAAGAAAGATTCCAAGAAATTATTTAAATTACTTACTTTCTCTTTTTGATCTCCTTTGTAAGAATGATCCAAAGACTAAGTCATATCAAAAATAGGAGTATCATACCTTGGCATAGTGTTTGATGTGGAGGCTTCATTCTCCTTTAGGAAATCCTTCTTTGCTTCCTTGAAATTTTCCTTTGCATCAACCCGTTGTTGTGGCCGAGTGTTCTTTTGAATCCAACAATGAGATTCCTTCTTTTGATCCTATGTATTTTCTCCTATATTCACTCCTCCTCTAGTCACTATATTGATGTTCCTCCCAGGATCCCTTATTTCTGCAGCAATCCATTGAACATTATGGTTATTTAGATTTATCTTCTCCTGAATCTTTGTCATTAACTTTGGGCACTCTTTTGTCATGTGATCTATTGTGTGAAAGTACATACATGTTGTTGTTGGTTGAGGAAAGTCTCTGGCATAGTGTTTGTGTTGTTGAAAATTATGGCAGATAATAGGCCCTCTGCATCTGCCCATTCCTCCTCTTCCTCTACCTATGAATCCTCTTTTTTCCCATGTGGATCCATGTTTTGTTGATGATATTGTGGTGCCTGATTATACTGCAGGGTTTGCTAAAACTGTGGCACTGCTTAAAATTATTGCACATTTCCAAATTGTGGCATAGTCTGTCCTGCCATCAACTCATCCTACATCCTTTATGCATAGGAGGTTATTTCCTTCATTAAATCTAGATTTCTACAATTTTTGTCTTCATGTCCTACCGACTTAAAAAATTTATAGAAAATACTCTTCAGTTATGTCTTGTACTTCTACATCATAGGGCAGTGATATGTTAGAATATAGAAGATTGTGATTGTTTTACCATTGACAATATCACTATTGTCACCCAACCATAGGCCGAAGTCACCCTCTGAGCACCTTGACCTTGACAGAGAAGAGAATCCTAGTAGCAATCCAATAGCCAAGAGAGGCTAATGCACCAAGCAAGAATAGAAACCAAGCTGATCAGATAGTCCCACCCAGAAGCTGGCGCAACACTTTCCCCAGAGACTTGCACACAAAACTGTTGTTGCACTACATAGAACTGGTTCTCTTTGCAACTGCTAATATGTGTATAATGAGAACTGGCGTCGTGCATTTATAGTAATCTGGAAGACTCACTAGGGATGACTTCTCCTTTTGGGTACTAATTAATTCATATTAATTATATTTCTGCCGCTGACATCTTGTCTAGGGTTTCCTTTACTTCTTTGCTTCCTTCTGGAATATTCTAATCTCGTCATAGGTCACAATAGAGGTTCATAACTCTCGAAGCTACCATAATATCAACACTCCCTCCTAGCTAGGGAGGTATGTTCTTAAGCACAAATATCAACACTTGTGTTTACCTATGGTAGTACGCAACTACTCAAACTGTGACACATAGTCACAAATAATGGAACAAATCCACCGCAATAGTATATATCTACTGTCTGGAGACAAGCAGTCTCCATAACAATCATCTGATGCCAATCTGCACAGAAAAATATTGTTTAAAATAAACTGAATCATCTAGGCCAATCTTTCACTCACATCTATGAGGTCTGAAAGAATATCTGTCCTCGGTATAGAACATCAACAATGGTCTATCTGTTGTATTCTTCTCAAACAAGGAAGAATGATTGTTTCTGATTTCTGAGCCTAGACCATTCCTCACCCTGGGCCATTCCTCCTACACTAATCAAAGTGCACCCTGGAGAGAATGTATAACCCTAAGGAATGTATGTCCCTGATTGTTGAGCCTAGACCATTCCCCACCCTGGGCCATTCATCCTACACTAATCAAAGTGCACCCTGGAGAGAATGTATAAACCCTAAGGAATGATTGTCCAGACCATTTCCTCTATTAGCCACAAGAGGAAAAGATTGTCCTGCATCAACCTCCAAAATGGACCATTCCTCATGTTAACCACAATGAGAAATCATTGTCCAGTGAGGTGGGCTAGTCTTCTTGAGTAACCCTCAAGAATAGAGACTACCCTAGACCACTCCCCATGTTAACCACAATGGGAAGTCGTTGTATATGATACATCATCAATCTAGACCATTTCCCATGTTAACCACAATGGGAAATCGTTGTCCGTCAGAAATCTCAATCCACTTTCAGAATAGGAAAGAATCTGTCCAATCTGGACTATTTTTCAATCACAAAGATAAATGTTTCAATAATATTTTAGTGCTCCCTCTTAACTTGGAGAGTCTTCCCTTTCAGCTAAGGGAGTTATTTCCATAATCCCCATCTTCTCTCAGAAATATGTAAAATTTATTCTGGATAGAGGTTTTGTCAGAATGTTCGTTGTCTGCTCATCAGTGGGGATATACTTGAGCTTTACCTCTCCTTCCAAGAATTTATCTCAAATAAAGTAGTATTTGATCTCAATGTGTTTCGACCTTTCATGAAACACGGGATGTTCTGATAATCTTATACAACTCTTATTATCATAATGTATCATGGTTGATTCTGAAATATGATCAAATAAGTTAGAGATTAGCTTCATTAACCATATTGCTTCAGTGCATGCTTCACATGTTGCGATATACTCTGCTTATGTTGTGCTGAGTGTGACAAAATTTTGTTTCCTGCTGCCCAAAGATATCATAGAAGAGCCCAAGTTGAAACACATACCTGAAGTACTCTTTCTGACTTCTGTACTTCCTACCCAATCTGAGTCTGTGAATCCATGAAGTTGTATATCACTGGATGCGGTATATCTCAAGCCATAGTTTATTGTTCCACAAATATATCTTAATACATGCTTTGCAGCTATCCAATGCTCATGTCTTGGTTCCACCTGGAACTGGCTTAGTGTATTCACGGAAAAGAAAATGTTTGGTCGAGTATTTACCAAATACATCAATGACCCAATTAGTTGTTGATATAGAGATGGATCTACTGGATCAGAATCTAGAACTTTCACTTTTCTTATATCTACATTCATAGGAGTGTCCATGTCCATCATTCCAAATTTTTGAAGGATCTTTATTGTGTACTTCCCTTTTCCAAGTAATACTTCACCATGCTTTTTCCATACTTCTAGTCCCAAGTAATAATGCATGAGACCTAGATATTTCATATCAAATTCAGAAGCTAATTCCTTCTTGCATTGGATAATGAGAGACTATTCACATGTTATGAATAGATTGTCAACATATAATAGTAGAATCACAGGTGCATTATCCATGACTTTGTAGTAAAGGTTTGGATCTGCATGAGTCTTGGAGAAACCAAGTCTCATTAGATAACTATCCATTCTGGCATACCAAGCCCTTGGAGCTTGCTTGAGTCCATATAGATCTTTCTTCAATATGAAAACGTGAGTGTCTCTGGAATGTACCTTGAATCCTTGAGGTTGTTCAATATACACTTCTTCTTCAATAGCTCCATTGAGGAAAGTTGTCTTTACATCCATCTGATGTAGGTTCCATCCCATGGAAGCAGCAAGAGATATGATAGCTCTGATGGAGGTATACCTAGCCACCAGAGCAAAGTTTTCATCATAATCTTCTCCCTCCTTCTGGGAGAACCCTCTAGCCATGAATCTTGCCTTGTATTTAACCATACTTCAATCTACTGCATGTTTGATCTTGTATACCCATTTTGAGGTCACCACCAATTTTTCTTTAGGTCTAGGTACAATTTCCCATACCTCATTTTTCATAATGGATTGATGTTCTTCCATCATAGCTTCTTTCCATTGTCCCTTTTGAACTGCTTCTTCAAATGTGGTAGGTTCTTCATCTAGAAGCTTCGTCATGTATGTTGCATAACTTGAGAATCTTTTTGGTCTTTTACTCTTCTTGAATGTTCCTTCTGGAACCTTGAGTCTTTCAGCATCTTGTAATGTAGCTTCAAGCCAAGTTGGTCATTTCTTGGTCTTTGGTATGATATTTGAGTCAGTGTTTTCACATGGCTCCATAGGATGATCAGGTTGATCCTTTTCGTCATTTTCGTTTTCTGTGTTTTCTTCATTAGGTTCTTCAAGCTCTTCTTCTTCTATAATTTCTTCGATGGATTTCTTGAAGGCCATCTTTTCATTGAACGTTACATCTCTACTAAATTTGATCTTGTGTTGTTCTGGAATATATATTCTATAGGCCTTGGATGAATCACTATATCCCACGAATATCCCCTTCTTTCCTAAAGGTTCTAATTGATTCCTTTTGTCCTTGGGAATATGAGAGTAAACTGGACATCCAAATATTCTTAGGTTTTCCACATTAGGTTTCTTACCTGAGAAGGATTCTTCTGGTGTCATGTCCTTCAATATATGATGAGGGCTTCTATTATGTACGTATATTGTCGTCATTGTTGCTTCTCCCCATAGGAACATGGATAGACCTTGATCATTCAATAAGGCTTTTACAGTTTCTTCGATAGATCTATTCTTTCTTTCTACTACACCATTTTGTTGAGGATTATGAGGAACAATCAACTCCCTCCTAATCCCTGTTGATTTGCAGAATGCAACGAATTCCTTTGAGGTGTATTCTCCTCCATTATCTATTCTTATGGTCTTGATCTTCTTGTTTGTGAGGTTTTCTATCTCTGCTTTGAATTCTTGAAACTTGTTGAATACTTCATCTTTTGTCTTCAGTAGGTATAACCAAGTCTTTCTTGAGTAGTCATCTATGAAGATTACGTAGTAAGAATATCCTCCTAGAGACTTGACTGGCATCGGACCGCAAACATCTGAGTGTATTAGATCTAGACTCTCCTTAGTTCTGTTGTTGCTGTGTGGGAATGGTTTCTTGATATTCTTCCCAAGAGCACATCCTTTGCAGATTCCTTCATGTGTAGATTGCAACTTTGGTGTTCCTTCAACCATTATTTTGAGAAAAGGTAATGCTTGATAGTTAATGTGAGCGTACCTTCTATGCCAAATATCATTAGGATTGACCTCGTCATGTACGAGAGCTTCTTCATTTTGTTCTAGTAGTCTATACAGATTTCCTTCACGACCTCCAAAAACCCTAGCATTCTCTATGTTGGACTTCTTATGCCATGATAACACTTTTCCATCCATGAAAGCTATTATGTTTCCCTTGTCTTCTAGGCATGATATCAATACAAGATTATTTTCTAAACCAAGTACATATAAAACATTACTTAAGTGAACATGGTAACCTGATTTCAACTTGACGGAGGCTTGTCCAAATCCTTCGATGGGGTAAGTGATTTTGTCTCCAAGATCTACCTTCTACGATGTCTTCTTCTCATTGAGATTTGAGAGTCTGGCTTGATCTCTCGTCATGTGCCTAGAAGAACCACTATCGATTATCCACATGTCATCTTCAATCATTTCGGTGAGTGTCGAGTACTGTAGAAGACTAATCGTTTTACTCATGTCTTCGGTTGACTGGTAACTGGTCATGCCTTGATCCAAAACTTCAACTTCATCATTTCTATCTTCTGAGAGAGTCAAAAGGTGCATTGAACTAGGGCGCATCTGAATATATTCTCCTTGAGCGAGATCCTCCATCAAAAGGTGTCGGATCTGAGATTAGGGTTTCTACAACTACTCCTGCTAGTAACCCTAGTGGCAATGTCTTGGAAGCTGCTCCTACTAGCAACCCTAGCGGCAGTTCCCAGCGAACTCAATATCCTAGCAGTTATGATTCCTTCCAGCATTTAGTCTGAATGAAGGAGGTGTGGGCCCATAACCTGTTAGAATATAGAATATTTTGCTCATTTTACCATTGACAATATCACTATTATCACCCAACCATATGCAGAAGCCACCCTCCGAGCACCTTGACCTTGACAGAGAAGAGAATCCTAGTAGAATCCAATAGCCAAGAGAGGCTAATGCACCAATCAATAATAGAAACCAAGTTGATCAGATAGTCCCACCCAGAAGCTGGCGCAACACTTTTTCCAGAAACTTGCGCACAAAACTATTGCTGCACTACGCAGAACTAGTTCTCTCTGCAACTGTTGAGCTGTGTATAATGAGAACTGGCGCCCCGTATTTATAGTAATCTAGCAGACTCACTGGGGTCGAGTTCTCCTTCTAGGTACTAATTAATTCATATTAATTATATTTTTGTAGCCGACATCTTGTCTAGGGTTTCCTTTACTTCTTTGCCTCCTTCTGGAATATTCTAATCTCGTCATAGGTCACAATAGAGGTTCATACCTCCCGAAGCTACTATAATATCAACATGATAAGGATCATGCCCATGTGCCTTTCATATTTCACACCAAGGCCATCTTGTAGGCAAAGGGTTTGGTAGTCCTACTCCTAGATACTACGCAAATGTCGGACACGCATTCTTTTGATGTCCCTCTGATATGCACATGGTACACCATATTGTTTCTCTTTTCTCCCTAATTTTATTATGGTTTAATTGCACTATCAAGTTTGTCAGGTTTTCCTTCAGCTCCTTTATAGCTAGATCTGTCTATTTATATTGATTCTCCTCTAAGTGCATCGCTGCTTGTAGTGCCTCTACCTAGTTTTGAAATTTCTATTGTCTCAATGGATATTTGAAATGTGGTAACAGGGAATTTATAAACAATTGTTTGTGTTGCATGTCAGAAATGGGATACTTCAATTTACCTTTCAATGTCTTGAACTTCTTATCAATGTCCCATACTGATTCTCCTGCCTTTTGTCTAACCTCAATCATCTCAATCATAAATTGATCCTCTGAATTTGGCCTTTGAAACTCAGTGATCAGTTTCAGCTTGAACTCTGCTACTATTCTTGGTGCACCCTATGGATTTTTTGCTACTATACTCATATACAAATCCAACACGTGATTTCTGAAAGTTATTGCTAACTGCACTACTTTTGTTACCTCGTTAGTGAATTTTTTTTCTTCCCATATTTTCTCACACACGAATAGCTGCTTCTTTGGGTCTTATGATCCATCCCCATGAAACTATGGTAATATTCTTGTTTGATCTATTCCTTCCATTGTCGAATGTGATATACCTGCTCTGCGTGGTACTACTATTTGTGTATTGTTGTTCAGACTTGAACTCCCACTGGTGGTTCTACTGGTACTTCCACTTGTACCACTACCTATACTGCTATTGGTATTTCCATCTGTACCCTCACTTCCATTTTGATCTCCTAGCTTCTTCTGACCATCAGTCATTGGTTCTCTAAAAAACTCTTTCTTTGTTGATGTGTTAATCGTACATGGGGTTGTAGGTTCTACATTGATTCAAATCTGGACAGGGGTATCTTCTTCCTCATTAGATATCGCTCATCTAGTCTTTATTTCATATGGGGAATGTAATATTTATTCAATGTGGTCCATAGCGGAGATCCTCTACATGTTCCTCATCACTCTCCAAGCCTTCCCTCTATGCTACTGATCTTTTCTTCCTATTAAGCTTATATTGGTAGGGTATTTCATTTCACGTCATTCCTGCCTTTTGCATAATTTCCTGGATCTCCTCTTGATCCATCATAAAAGTACATTTCTCATTATTGCACTCTTCTCTATCAATTTCCCCCTCCATCTCAGACCTTCCTCAGGTTTCCCCTAACTCCCCCATGCACGCAGGGTAGTTTAGTTGTTTGATTCCATAGTTAATACCCCTTTATCACGCAATAATCCCTTTATCGAAGTGTACAACGATCTGATATACCTTCCCCTTGGGCCCTTAAAAAATATTTCTTTCCTACACTATAATACTTCAATGTATCTATTGCAAACTCAGTTATATACCCCACTACAATGTTGTCTAGCCAGAAATCTACTATGTGCGTGAATTTATTATTCACTCTTTTCAACCACACGATAATTTCTTCTGTCCACTCCATTGATCTAACCCTATTTTTTGTATGGGTATATTTCAACCATTTTATCCACTCCTATAATAGCATGGGAAACTCACTAAAGAAACTCTCGTGTATTTCACTGAATACGTATCTTTCCAAATATTATCTTGGCTTAAACCTAGAGCTTCTATTATATTTATGGGAAAAATCTAGTTCCTGAACTGTCAACCATCTTTCGATATCCACTTTCATGGGGCTCCAACCTACAAACATCCCCTTTCTTAATCCCTCACACTATATTGCATGATACAACCCTCTCGATCTATTCTTCTAAGTTCCAACTGCAACAGAACCATTGTTGGGTTACTATGGGTAGACCCGGGTTCTAACTACAATATTACCAATAAACAAATAGTCACATAAAACATAGATATACGATGTTTCACCCCTCCTGGGGCTACTTCTACAAATATTTTTTGCTTCTGCTCTTTATTCATATTCTTGCAAAATCTAGAGTTATGCACTGTAAAATTCGGTTGCCATTACATTCGATCTCCCTAGATCACTAAAATATCTCATCAAGACCTTCTACTCAACCCAAAAATACCTATTACAATCTCAACAATACATATGTCAACAATAAGGAAAAAAATCTCCTTGTCCTAATACATTCTACTTATACAAAAAATGGGGCAGAGCCATTACAAAAACCCTAACCTAAGGGGATTAGGTTTATCCACTTTCTCCTTGACTTAATCTTAGCTAGCCCTCGATCCAACCATTTCTCTAAGTCGGTGCTTTTCCACTTTCCAACTGCTCCGTAATAGTTTTTCCACTTTCTAACTGTGTTTCTCGACGCGGGTTTTCCCTTATTTTCGGCGTTGCTTTCCTCTATTTCCGAGGTGCTCCCCTATTTTTTGGCGCTGCTTTAATTCCCTCAAAACTTCTTCGATTTTTCCAAAAATTGGCCTGCATCAACAGTGACCTATATTAAATCTATTTAATGATGTAATTGTAGAGAAATAACACTCACACTAAGCCAACCAAGAAAGAGAAGACAATTTTAACAGAAATAACCAATGACAAACACACATAGTACGTAGGGATTTGACCCTGGAAACACTTAATCAGAAAAATCATCATTATGTGAGCGATCGTTTCTCTCGTGTTCTCTTATTAATTCATAGAATAAATATTTACATGACTAACCTTGGTCTACACCTAAGGCACAATAATCATCCTACTCTATTTCTTTACACAAGAACAACCCTCCAACTAATTCGACTTACATCTACATGACCAAGTTACTACTAGAAACATCAGCATATTACAATTACAACAAGCCATATTTATAGTCTTTACTACATGAAAAACCCTAAATTATGACACCGAAAAACATTTTCATATCCATGTAGATGATTGGTTTCAATCCCTCAAATCTCAGGATTATGTTACAGTCAAATAATCAGTTGACCAATAGTCGTCTATGAGCCAGTTGACCTCCACTCGATTGACCTTTGACTTTCCATTGACTCTATTAACACTCTGTAAATTCCCAGAGGTTGTCAAAGAAGAAGAAATTTACTAGAGGTAACTTTATCCAACCACTTTGAAACTGGAATCTATCCCTACCAGTTTCAGAGAGGGATCTCTCGGTATGATTTATGCTATGTTTTAATTTTGAGATATTAGGCTAGTTAAACAACATAAGATTGAGTGGTTTGTTTTGTTTTTGTTAAGTTGGTTGAAAAGGTTTTTGTGCCTCCATTGGGCTATGGGGTCTATATTATAAAGATATAAATCTAAACAGAAATTATAAGATTCTTTTCACTGGGCAAGATAATGCATTCATTGGATTCTTTAGCAGTAAAGTGATGAATAGCAGAAAATATGAGAATGTCAATTAAAGTAAAGAAGAATTTAAGAATTTCTTCACTGTAATATCATAAAGATAAACATTTAGATATTTCAAAGCCAGAAACAGGGTATACAAAGATAAATCCCGCAACATGCGCTACTTTTAAAAGATTTAGATTAGAAAACAATATGACAACTGAGGGAGGAAAACATTCAACATAGAAATGAAAACATCACCAATGAATAACACGCGAGAATCCTATGAAACGTCTCTTTGTATTACTGGAAGATCTCTTGATAAAAATTATTGTCTTTCTAGCTTACAGGGCATAAAGATCAACCCTCGGTACTTCAAAGTTTGAAGTATTTATAATCAAAAATTACAAACGATCCTGTCATTAAAGATCAGGACATGGAAAATCTAAATTTAGCTAACTAACTCAACATAATACAAAAATTCAGGAATTGTTTGATGATGTGTTGAAATCTTCATGCTAATTTCTGGGGTAAACCATTGGTGAGTCCTCTGCATGACCTTGTCTGATTGGATAGCTGACTAGGCTTGGACACCTCATCTCCTACTCAATCAGATTGCATAACTCTTCCTATCAAAGGTTACTGGGAACGTTGACTTTGAGCAATCTTCGGTATACTTCATCCATCTCTGTATACTTGGAAAAAGTTGGCTTGATGATGAAAATGTACTAGATCTCGTGTTGTATGCTGATGTATGTTTCTAAAATTGAGCATATGTATTGTTGGTCAGCATCTTATTTTTCTTTTTGATCAGGTCATACTTCTCAAAAATACTCAATTTTGGTCCTACTTTACTCGATTGGTTGACTGGTGGAGTACTCATGGGCTTCTTAGGAAAAACTATGGACATGATCTACTTACTGCTTGTGCTAAGAAGTGACCGATCATCTTTCATGGTTTCAGTGGATTGGATTCCCTTTTCACCAGCCATGTCAGGTGTGTGACTGGCTTTTGGCATTTTGGTGTGCAATTGGAAATCATCAACCGAGACTTCTGTGACGGAAGGTGAAGTATCCTTCCTGCATCTTTTCTCTTTGGGAACTTGTGGTGTAGTCATCTGTGAGATGATGACCAAAGGGTTCTGTTGTTCTATCTCAACCAGAGTGTTTGTCTCCCATTTTGTTTGATTCGCGAACTTCTCTATCTCAGGCTTGGGTGTATGAACATATGGGCCATTTTTGTTTTTAATCCTCATCTCAGAAATTATCTTGCACAGATCATAGTGCCAAATGAAACTAACAAAAAACTTCATTTATTTCAACAGTCTATCTACTTCCTCCCAGGCGCCTCAGCTATTGCAGATGAAAGACCTTATTTTCCCTTTAATTCTAAGTTGTTGTTTCTTTTTCAGAGACACAAAATGTATGTGATCTAAGTTAATCATTTTCCTTATATATTCCAAGGCAAATATCCTCACGGGTAGATACTTGGGCAATTTGTATGGAGCCAACTCGCATCCATATACTCTGATCTCGGTGTGATTTTGGTAAAGATACCAATCTCCAGTTTTTTCCAGGTCTGAGAGGTGTAAGATGCTTTGAATCTCCTCATTTATTCTCGGTTCATGTCTACCACTAAGCATTCTCACCACTAGATGGTAGAATTTCTCAATAAACTATTTGAGGCTGAATTCTGTAGAATTTTGTCTGAGTAGCAAAGTCCAAGTTGTTACCGCTTGCGGCCTCCCATCCTTTTCCATCTTCTGCATTGAAAAGGAGAATCTATCCACCTGAAAGAAAGTGAATATGTAGGCCAGTATTGAGGAATACTGGAATATGCCCTCTGTGGTGAAATTTGAAAAATGTTCATGAATATTGTTCGCCAGGAAAGTGTTGTAATCGAACTGAGTGGTAGATCTTTCTTCCACGGAGAAAATTGACAAGAAACCCAATATGGGTTCATCCACCCATTGGTCGGAAAAATACCCAAGTAGAGAATAGAGCAATGAGATGACTTGGTTTCCCTTTACTGAGAACAAGGAGGAAGGGTACGGGGAATTTGTCTTGGGGAACTGAGTAGCCTGAGGGAGGAAAAGCTTGAAAATTTGGGCTCTCTGGGGGAATGATAGTTTCTGGTATAGCTCCATGATGACTTCGAGATTGAAAGGGGAGACGGATTCGGTTCTTGGGATCTGCATCATCTGGTCTATGGCCTCTGGTGTGATGAATAACAGGGTTTCTCTTGATGAAGATACTATGTCTCTCTGGTCGGGGAGGTAATGAGCCTGGCACTTGAGGGTGAACTTAGGGAAATGGTGGACCTAAGGGAAAAGGTACAGAGGAAGGTTGGACTCCCAGAGCCCAATTTCATCGCTTTGATCTAAGAAAACCTCTTTGAGCCATGACTGCAAATCCGCGAAGTCAAATTCACACCTGGTGTCTGCGATTAAATGATCTTTGTCGGCCAAATGGATCCTATCAAGGTCGACAGGAGGCGGGAGGAAAGGATTTTCCTCGGTTTCTTTTCTCTTTGATTTTGGTGCCATCACTGTGAAAATACCTGCAAGTCAAACAAACGTTAGTGGAGATGGTGGTGGTTTTGTACGATTGACTAAAATGGAGAGAAAATGGGGAAACTATGCTCTGGTGTGACGGGAAAAATATTCTCTGGTGAGACGACACAGTAAACAATGGGAGAATGAAGGGAAAAAGGTAGTTTTGATCAAACGGATACCCGTTGGGCACGGGGGACAGATCAGCAAGCTAATGGATAAGTTAGCCAGTAATAAATTGCCAACAGGTCTTTTGGAGCAAGAGATGGTAGGTAACAATGAATGATGAATATAATTGGATGATGTGGCGGGTGTTGATTGGGAAGTGACTATGGTGAAAAGACTTGTAACGGGTGAATAGGGGGAATGGACTAACAGAGTAATGAGACTTGACCTCTAGGGGAACAAGTGGAGAATGATGTCATGGGGTGACGGGGGTGTGTCAGAAAATGGTAAGCGGTGGGAGTCTGGACCAATGGATCTCTGCCATGTAGAGAAGGGGGGCCGCCAGAGAAATCACTCCATTCTGGAACCCCCCCCCCATCGTTAAAAGCAGATCGGTCGAGGGGGTCCGAAAAATTCCATATAAGTGCGCTTGTCGCTAGACCGTAGATCTAAGAGTGTTGTTTAAGCAACATTCTGGACCCCCCCCCCACCATTAAAAGCAAAACAATCGAGGGGATCCAGAATTAAATCTCAACCGTGGATCTAAGCACCGACGCCTTAGCCGTTCAGATGTGCACCTTCGTTATACATGATTCTGGACCCCCCCCCCTACCGTTAAAGGTAGAACGGTCGGGGGAGTCCATAAAATCTTATCAACCATAGATCTGAGCTCTAGCACCTCGGTCGTTCATCTGTGCGTTGTCTTTAATTTGTGAGCGCAAACTCATTTTTTTCTTTGAAAACTTAGGATAAGCACTTTAAGTGGGTTTTCCAATCTTTCCCTGTTTTTATCACCATGGGGTTAGACATTCAACTTTCAAACATCAAAGACAGTTTTCAACATCGATCATCATGCATGTTTTATTGAGATAAAGCAAACTACCCTATGCTCTAACCTAATTACCTATGACATTTAGCCCAGATTAAACTGTTGGACTAATAAATTACTCTATCTTGGGGTTATTTGACCAAGATTAGACAGTTTGGTCAAATTTGTTCACTAGCTAACCTAATTTGTTTGGCTAAGATTAAACAGTTTAGCCAAGCTTATTCACTACTCCTATCAACATCAATTTAAAAGGACTTGGCCATGATTAAACTGTATGAACCAAGTCATTTTTATTGCATAGGGCTCTATCCAATTTCTTTTATGCCCTCTTTTATTCTTTTTCTTTCTTTCTTTTCTTTCTCTTCTTCTTTTCTTTTTCTTTTTCTTTTCTTTTTCTTTTTCTTTTCTTTTCTTTCAAATTATTTGCAGAATGAAAAATCATTTGACAACCAAAATAATAAAAGCATAAAATTTTCATTCACTAGTTGATCCTATAAATTATAGGGTTATAACAGTGGCTCCACCTGGGGATGGTACTCTCCTTGTGAAGTGCCAAGAATCTTGTTTCTGATGTTCTGAAAAAATTTCTCCACAGTTTCCTTTGTTGTTTGATTTGTTTTATTTTTAAATGTTTGATGACAATGTTCAGTGGCTTAGGGCCTTCTCTGCGGGCTTCAACCATTTGATCAAAATTATTCACTCAAAAACTTGTAAGAAAAATGAAACGATTTGTACAATGGAAAGGTGTGACTCAAGGTCCCTACTGAGGAGGTGAGTAGTGATTTATCATTATGTCATTCACAGGTCCTCCTGGAAGATTGGTTCCATCCCTGTTGTTGAGAAGGAAAGCATTATTTCCTCTAAATGCGTGAATTATGTAAGGTCCCTTCCATAGACTATCGAATTTGTCATGCTTCCCCTTATCTTCATTTTGGGAATCCCATCTCAGAACCAAGTCACCTAGCTCAAAATCATCCTCTTTAGTCCTTTTATCAAAGATATTTTTTATTCTCTCTTGGACAACTTGAGTTTTGTTGTATACGTCTTCTCTGGACTGCTGCAAGTGGATCATCTGGTTTATCCTTCTTTGGGAGTCATTTGGCTCGACTTGCATTTCTTGCAGCAGTTTCATGACAGGAATCCCTAAGGAGGTAGGGAAGACTGCTTCAGTGCCATAGACCAATTGATATGGAGACATACCAATTGACCTCTTGGTGGTCAGTCTGTCGGCCCACAATGCGAAAACTAGCTTGTTATGCCATGACTTATTGTTTTCTTGCAACGTCTTCTTAATAATGTTCACCAGGGTTTTATTGGATGACTCTGCCAGCCCATTTTCCTGAGGATAATAAGTTGTGGAATTTCCCAAACCAATATGATACTGGTAGAAAAAATTTATGAGCTTCTTGGATCGGAAAGCAGCTGCATTGTTAGTTATAATTTTCCTTGGACACCCAAAACGAGACAAGATATTGTTTTCTAAAAATATAATAATGATAGAATCATTAGCTTGCCTACTTGGTACAGCTTCGATCCATTTTGTGAAATAGTCCATAGCAGTCAGAATCCACCTGTGCTAGCCCGAAGAGGGAGGATGTATTTCTCTGATAAAGTCTAATCCCCATTGCTGGAAAGGAGCTTCAACAGAGGTTGGTTTCAGGGGCAAAGGAAGGAGTTTCCTTTTTCCCTCGAACACCTGATATTTATGACACGAAGTCACTTTCTGATGCACATTAGCGAATAGTGTAGGCCAATAGAACCCAGCTCTGAGAATTTTATTAGCTATGGTCTTCTAGCTCAGATGACCGCCACAGTCTCCTGCATGAAAATCCTGCAACACTTTGTCAGCTTCATCCTTTAATAGACAATTTAACAAAATACCTCCACGATCTTTCCAATATAGATTGCCTTCTAGAATGCAAAATTTTAATGCTTTTAATTTCAAAAACCTAGATTTAGTTTTGGTCGAACCAGGGGAATCTTGTAAGTTATGCAAAACAAATATCAGGTCTGCGTACCATGGAGAGTTCAGAAATACCTCTTTCACACTTGGAGTCACCTGCTCTCCCTGTTCATCTACTACAGCTAAGAAATTAATATCAAAAGCATGGAAATTGGATTCAGCCATTAACTTTGCTAGACCTTGACCTTTAATCAATTTAGTAGGCTTAATCTCTATGTCATACTCTAGAATGATAGCAATCAATTTTCCTCTTCTGCCATATGGATTGTCCTAGGTTAAAATGTCCTTTACTACTGCATTCGGAACGTATGCAATGGTGTGGGAATGGAGAATATATACTCTAAAATCCTTTATGGCCTTTACCAGGGCAAAATCTTATTTCTCCATTATTTTATAATTCAAAGCAGCATCTCTTAAATATTTACTGAAAAAGGCTATGGGTTGTTCATACCCTTCGTTGTTTTTCTGTAGTAATGTTGCTGCAATGGTATGTTCGGAAACGAAAGAAAAAAGGTAAAAATCCTTGGTGAAGTTAGGATTGATCAAGACTAGAGCCTGTGTGAGTGCATGCTTAAATTTTTCAAAAGACTGCTTGGATTCAGAGTCCCATTTTATTTTTGTGTCCTTTTTTAACATGTTGGTGATGTTCCTAAGAAGCTCAGTCAGGTTAGGTATGAATCTTCTCAGAAAGTTTATTTTTCCAATGAAAGGCTGTAACTCTTTGACATTCCTTGGGTGTTCTAGTTTCTGAATGGATTCTATTCTACTGGGGTCTATCTTAATTCTGTCCTTAGATATTATGTGCCCCAACAGTTTACCTTCCTCTAATCCGAAAATTCTTTTCTTAGGGTTCATAGAAATCCAAAATTTCCTGCATTTCTCAAATACTCGTCTGAAATGTCGTAAGTGCTCGTCATCAGATTGGGAATAAATAGTTATGTCATCCATATAAATGACAATAAATCTTCCAAGTTCTTCCACAAAAGTGATGTCCATAGCTCTTTGGAAAGTGGCCCCAGCGTTCATCAATCCGAAAGGCATTTTCACGTACACGAAGGTGCCCCAAGGTGTTGTGAAGGTTGTTTTCTCTTGGTCATCTGGGTGAACGAGAACCTAGTTATAGCTTGAGAAACTATCCAGTAAGGAGATTCGGCTGGATCCAACCACCTTTTGTAATATGTGGTCCATTTTTGGCAATGGGTAGTTGTCTTTTAGGGAAACCTTGTTCAAGTTTCGGAAATCAATGCAAAGCCTGATTTCTCCAGTTTTCTTTTGAGTTGGGACCAGATTTGAAACCCATTTGGAAAATCATAAGGGAACTATGATTTTAGCATCATACATCTTTTTAATTTCTTTTTCTATCAGGGGGAGTAACTTGGGATTGATTCTCCTAAGTTTCTATCTGAAAGGTTTTTGATCTTCTTTTATCGGGATCCTATGTTGTATGATGCTCGTGTCATAAGATTTTAAATCTTCATATCCCCAAGCAAACAGGTCCACATATTCCTTAAAAAGTTCAATGTATTTGAGTTTCTTCTCAGGAGGTAAGGATTTGGAAAGTTTTACTATCATGGGTTTCTCTTATGTCCCTATGTTAACGTCTTCAACCTCTTTACCACTGGCTTCAATTTTTGGTTTTTTAGCTACATCATTCAAATCAAATAAGTATTCTAACAGAACTAGACCCCTAGAAAAAATATTACTCTTTAAATGCAAAACATCAGACTCTATATCATATTCACCTAACTCTCCTGAATCTATTTTATTTACACTATCATTTTCAAAAACAGATTTATTCACATTTTCATCATCATTTTCTAAGTCTATGTTTGTACACTCAAAATCATTTTTACATTGTATAAAATCTTCAATTTCATCATCGTTCCCAAATACCTGCCAGTATCTGATGTTTTCCGGGATAGTCTGTCTGCACTTCACCTCCACCGTGTATGGGTGAGAGGAACGAAAAGGTATCTTGCATGTAGTTGCTGACGTAGCTAACCCGTCTGCTAAAATGTTATGTCCCCTAGGCATCACCTACAAATCAACATCAGTGAAACATTGAAGGGCATCTAAAATAGCATTTCTATAAGCTCTAAGCCTGGGATGTTTTGTTTCATACTCACCTTTAATTTGTTTGATAATTAATTCAGAATCGCCTCTTACCATAATTTGTTTGGCACCAACCTTCTTTAGTAGTTTCAGGCCGAGCATCAAAGCTTCGTACTCGGCGATGTTCTTAGTGCATTGAAAATTCAGTTTGTAAGAATGGTTTTCCGAATACCTAGATTTTTGATTGTGCAACCAAAATCCTACTCCATCTGCTTCTTTGCTTACAGCTTCGTCGAAGTCCATGCTCCAAAAATTTGCTAGCAATTCTTCACTTATTACGAGTTTCTTCCCTTTTGCCTCAGTGATTTCTTGGCCTTCATTCGGGTCAAAAGTATCTTCTTCTAGCTAAGAGATTTGTTCTCCCATATCATCATCGTTATACAAGATGAAGGAATCTAGATCAGAGTGAGCAGAGTACAGAGGATAGTTATGGGGATTTTCCTAGTTGCTGACCATATATTTCATCAGCGTCTCTCTGTACAGTCTTCTCTATTGTCTGAATACTAGGATGGTGGCATATGACATATCCAACTGCAACGTGCCTTTCAACTTGGCCCCCCAAGACCTGGCCAACAACATACCATATTTCAGGGGAATGTCCACGACCACAACATCCATAACCATGCTTTTTGCTAGAATCTAAACTAGGGTGATACATAAGTCCTTGATCAACCCAATAGATCTAAATTTGCTGGAGTCAAAAGAGTGTAAATCCTTGTAAGGTATGGTGACCTCAAGTCCCAGTTTTTCCATCACTTCTTTAGGCATCAAGTTATGGGAAGCACCCGAATTTAACATAGCATTGTGCAGAATCAGGTCGTGTATATTAAGACTGATGTAAAAAGGAGCAACAACACTAGTGTCAGTCTGACCATCAACTTCAGGGCCAAACAGGAGTTCAGGTTGATCATTGGTAAGATTTATCGTATCTGAATGATTCGTCGATCCAACGATTAAGGACTTTGTACCTATATCAAGCTCAATGCTCAGCGCTTTGATCACATAAGATCGGTAAGCATTCTTACTCATCAACTTGGAAAGGGGAATGGGAATTTTCACTTTGGCTAATTCTCCTTCGAGACTGAAAGGAGTAGGTGCTCTGCTTTGCCTCAACAATTCTGATATGTCCACCATAGTTTTCTGAGAAGACGTACTTGGTCAGTTGGTTGATGAAACCTCAGTCTGTGTTGATCTTTGTAAAATGGTAGGGTTTCTTTTTGCTAGAGTTTCAGCATTACCTTTCTCGGGGATATTCTTGGTAGAAGGCTTAGGAACTTTCTTGGTTTCGAATGTTTTCTTCGTTTCGGTTATCTTTTTGGGGGAATTTTCAAACATCTTTTTACTTCGCAGATTGCACTGCCTATGTACCTCCATAATGGAATTTTCAAATGCCTGATGTTCGGTCTCTTCGGCTTCCTCACTCACCTTTGTTTGAGAAAGAAGGAAAAGTTTTTGCTCTTCCTGAGTAAGCAAAATGGATTCGTTATCGTGAATACCCATGAGGTTTATGTGTGTGTCTTCTAGTTCTTCAATCACCTCTTCACCTTCATCGGCATAGTTTTCCTGTAGGGGTGGTTTGATTTATTGATCAAGACCTCTCTATTCTCTTTGATCCCTAGGATCTCTCTGCCTGATTTGAGGAGGATTTCTTCTGAAGTTAGGACTCCGAATTTGTGGAGCAGTTTGGTTTTCTCTAGGAGGATTTCTCTCAATTATAGTAAGTCTCTCCATCATCCTCTCCACTGATCTAGCTAAAGAATATACCTTGGCATCAGAAGAATATGTGGAAGGTTCCTCTTTAATCATGACTCTCCTTTCTGTCCTCTGTCGTTCCCTTTTAGCCACTAGGTTGGCCTCTACACTTATTGCGCTTTTCTGCATGTCCTCCAGGGTGGTGGACTTTCTTTCCCTTAATTGATATGACATATCAGCATTGAAACCATCAGGGAATTTTATCAGTGCCAAACCTTATGGGGGTTTAATATCAGTTGGAATCGCATTGTACATATTGTTGAAGTGGGTACAGTAGTCTTGTACTGTCTCTCCTTGATTCCTTCTGATGTTTTCATATTCTGACAAGATCTGGAGAGGATTTTTCTTTACCTCCCATCTTTCCAGAAAAATTCTTTGAAACGATGTAAGGTCAACCACTAAAGCAAGACGTAAGCCTTTGTACCATTTCTTAACGTCCCCAATCAGACTCTGCGCAAAAAGTCTCATTTGAACGTCAGCTTCATCTACTTCTTGCAAGTCAAAATAGTCATTCATTTTATCAACGTCTTGTTGTGCGTTCAAGGGCCCTGTACCATCGAACTATGGGAGTCTCGTTTGATAGTCCTAGGGAATGTCATGTAAAGGTGCAACCAACACCAAGGGAGCATATCTGGCCACCATGATAGCTGGAGGGGTTGAGACAGCAACATGAATGATAGGTGGGGCGGTGGCAAGAAATGAGGAGGATGAGGGACTAGCTAGCACAGAGTGAGCGGTTTGAGGTTTTGCAGTGGGAGATAGTATTGCAGGGGTCTGGGGTTGCAAGACAGTTGGATCTAAAATGGTTTTAGTCATAAAGCTATCAAATTTCGTTCTAAACAGGCTTTGTTCAAAAATGGTGTCAAAGTCGAGATCTTGAAAGGAAACAAGTTCCTCTGGAAAAGAAGGGGACCTGTGAAGGGGACTATGACTCCCTGAACCTTCTGCAATGGTTTTCTTTCTGAGTAACTGTTTTGGATTATCAGTTGCTATCGCAAGTTCCGGGTCTGGGTGGGATCTAGTATAATCTCTTTTAGGAGCCAATTTTTTTAATTTTTATATATTTTTATTTTTATGAATCCGAAAATACTATGTAAAAGCATTTAACAACCTCTGAACATTATTTCTTTCTCAGATTTATAATTTTTTCAGAAACAAAATTTTCTTCTAGGGAAAAAGAAAATGTGGGGTTGAATGTTTGTTCAGTTCCCCAGTATGGTCACCACTATGTTAACGCTCTGTAAATTCCCAAAGGTTGTCAAAGAAGAAGAAATTTACTAGAGGTAACTTTATCCAACCACTTCGAAACTGGAATCTAGCCCTACCAGTTTCAGAGAGGGATCTCTCTATATGATTTATGTTGTGTTTTAACTTTGAGATATTAGGCTAGTTAAACAAAATAAGATTGAGTGGTTTGTTCTGTTTTTGTTAAGTTGGCTGAAAAGGTTTTTGCGCCTTCGTTGGGCTATGGGGTCTGTATTATAAAGATAGAAATCTAAACAGAAATTATAATATTATTTTCACAGGGCAAGATAATGCATTCATTGGATTCTTTAGCAGTAAAGTGATGAATATCAGAAAAGATGAGAATATCAATTAAAGTAAAGAAGCATTTAAGAATTTCTTCACTGTAATATCAGAAAGATAAACATTTAGATCTTTCAAAGTCGGAAACGGGGTATACAAAGATAAATCTTGCAACATGCGCTACTTCTAAAAGATTTAGATTAGAAAACAATATGACAACTAGGGAGGAAAACATTCAACATAGAAAGGAAAACATTACCAATGAATAACACGCGAGAATCCTATGAAACGTCTCTTTGTATTACTGGAAGATCTCTTGATAAAAATTACCGTCTTTCTAGCTTACAGGGTGTAAAGATCAACCCTCGGTACTTCAAAGTTTGAAGTATTTATAATCAAAAATTACAAACGATCCTGTCATTAAAGATCAGGACGTGGAAAATCTAAATTTAGCTAACTAACTCAACAGAATACAAAAAGTCGGGAACTGTTTGATGATGTGTTGAAATCTTCATGCTGATTTATGAGGTAAACCATTGGTGAGTCCTCTGTACGACCTTGTCTGATTGGATAGATGACTAGGCTTGGACACATCATCTCCTACTCGATCAGATTACATAACTCTTCCCATCGAAGGTTACTGGGAACGTTGACTTTGAGAAATATTCGGTATACTTCATCCATCTTGTATACTTACCAAAATTTGTCTTGATGATGAAAATGTACTAGATCTTGTGCTGTATGCTAATGTCTGTTTCCAAAATTGAGCATATGTAGTGTTGGTCAGTGTTTGATTTTTCTTTTTGACCAGGTCATACTTCTCAAAAATACTCAATTTTGGTCCTATTTTACTTGGTTGGTCAACTAGTGGAGTACTCGTGGGCTTCTTAGGAAAAAATGTGGACATGATCTGCTTTCTGCTTATGCTAAGAAGTGATTGATCATATTTCATGGTTTTAGTGGATTGGATTCCCTTTTCACAATCCGTGTTAGGTGTGTGACTGGCTTTTGGCCTTTTGGTGTGAAATTGGAAATCTTCAGCCGAGACTTCTGTTACGGAAGGTGAAGTATCCTTCCTAGATATTTTCTCTTTGGGAGCTTGTGGTATAGTTGTCTGTGAGATGATGACCGAAGGGGCCTACTGTTATATCTCGACCAGAGTGCTCAGCTCCCATTCTATTTGATTCGTGAACTTCTCTATCTCAGGCTTGGGTGTATGAACATATGGGACATTTTTGTTTTTAATCCTCATCTCAGAAATTATCCCACATGGATCATAGTGTCAAATGAAACTAACAAAAAACTTCATTTCTTTCAACAATCTGTCTGCTTCCTCCCCGGTGCCTCAGCTATTGCAGATGAAAGACCCTATTTTCCCTTTAATTCTAAGTTGTTGTTTCTTTTTTAGAGACACAAAATGTATGTCATCTGAGTTAATCATTTGCCTTATATATTCCAGGGCAAATATCCTCACGGGTATTTACTTGGGCAATTTGTATGGAGCCAACTTGCATCCATATACTCTGATCTCAGTGTGATTTTGGTAAAGATACCAATCTCTAGTTTTTGCCAAGTCTGAGAGGTGTAAGATCCTTTGAATCTCCTCATTTATTCTTGGTTCGGGTCTGCCACTGAGCATGCTCACCACTGGATGGTATAACTGCTCGATAAACTGTTTGAATCTAAATTCTGTAGAATTTTTCTTGAGTAGCAAAGTCCAAGTTGTTACTTCTTACGGCCTCCCTTCCTTGTCCATCTTCTACATTGAAAAGGAGAATTTGTTTGCCTGAAAGAAAGTGAACATGTAGGCTAGTATTGAGGAATACTGGAACATGCCCTCTATGGTTGAATTTGAAAATTGTTCATGAATATTGTTCGCCAGGAAAGTGCTATAATCGAACTAAGTGGTAGGTCTTTCTTCCGTGGAGAAAATTGACAAGAAACCCAATATGGGTTCGTCCACCCATTGGTCGGAAAAATACCCAAGCAGAGCACAGAGCGATGAGATGACTTTGTTTCCCTTTACTGAGAATAGGGAGGAAGGGTACAGGGGATTTGTCTTGGGGAACTAAGTAGCCTGAGGGAGGAAAAGCTCGAAAATCTGGGCTCTCTGGGGGAATGATAGTTTCTCGTATAGCTCTGTGATGACTTCGAGATTGAAAGGGGAGACAGATTCGGTTCTTGGGATCTGCATCATCTGTTCTATGGCCTCTAGTGTGATGAAGAACAGGGTTTCTTCTGATGAATATACTATGGCTCTCTGGTCGGGGAGGTAATGAGCCTGGCACTTGAGGGCGAACTCAGGGAAATGGTGGACCTAGAGGAAAAGGTACAGAGGAAGGTTGGACTCCCAGAGCCCAATTTCATCGCTCTGATCTAATAAAACCTCTTTGAGCCATGACTGCAAATCTGTGAAGTCAAATTCACACCTGGTGTCTACGATTAAATGATATTTATTGACCAAATGGATCCTGTTGAGGTCGACAGGAGGCGGGAGGAAAGGATTTTCCTCGGCTTCTGTTTTCTTTGATTTTGGCGCCATCACTGTGAAAATACCTGCAAGTCAAACAAATGTTAGTGGGTATGACGGTGGTTTTGGATGGTTGACTGAAATGGAGAGAAAACAGGGAAACTATGCTCTGGTGCGACGGGAAAAATATTCTCTGGTGAGACGACACATTAAACAATGGGAGAATGAAGGGAAAAAGGTAGTTTTGAGCAAACAGATACATGTTGGATGCAGGGGACAGATCAACAAGCTAACGAATAAGTTAGCCAGTAATAAATTTCCAACAGGTCTTTTGGAGCGTGAGATTGTAGGTAACAATGAATGACGAATACGATCAGAATATGTGGCAGGTGGTGATTGGGAAGTGACTATGGTGAAAGGACTTGTAACGGGTGAACAGGGGGAATGGACTGACAGAGTAATGATACGTGACCTCTAGGGGAACAAGTGGAGAATGATTTCATGGGGTGACGGGGGTGTGTCAGAAAATGGTAAGCAGTGGGATTCTGGACCAATGGATCTCTATCACGTAGAGAAAGGGGCCGACTAGAGAAATCACTCCATTCCGGACCCACCCCCCCATTGTTAAAAGCAGATCGGTCAGGGGGGTCCGAAAAATGCCATTAGTCGTCCATCGGTGTGCTTGTTGCTAGACCGTAGATCTGAGTGCGATGTTTAAGCAACATTTTGTACCCCCCCCCCACCATTAAAAGCAGAATGGTCGAGGGGTTCTAGAATTGAATCTCAACCGTGGATCTAAGCGCTAACACCTCAGTCGTTCAGATGCGCACCTTTGTTATACATGATTCTGGACCCCCCCCTGACCATTAAAGGTAGAACGGTCGGGGGGGTCAGGAAAATCTTATCAACCATAGATATGAGCGCTAGCACCTCGGACATTCATCTATGCATTGTCTTTAATTTGTGAGCGCAAACTCATTTTTTTCTTTGAAAACTTAGGATAAGCACTTTAAGTGGATTTTTCCAAGATTTCCCTGTTTTTATCACCATGGGGTTAGACATTCAACTTTCAAACATCAAAGACAGGGTTCAACATCAATCATCATGCATGTTTTATTGAGATAAAGCAAACTACCCTATGCTCTAACCTAATTACCTATGACATTTAGCCTAGATTAAACTGTTGGAATAATAAATTACTCTATCCTAGGGTTATTTGACCAAGATTAAGCATTTTGGTCAAATTTATTCACTAGCTAACCTAATTTGCTTGGCTAATATTAAACAGTTTAGCCAAGCTTATTCACTACTCCTGTCAACATCAATTTAAAATGACTTGGCCATGATTAAACTGTATGAACCAAGTCATTGTTATTGCATGGGGCTCTATCCAATTTCTTTTATGCCCTCTTTTATTCTTTTTCTTTCTTTCTTTTCTTTTTCTTCTTCTTTTCTTTTTCTTTTTCTTTTCTTTTTCTTTTTTTTTTCTTTTCTTTCAAATTATTTGCAGAATGAAAAATCGTTTGACAACCAAAATAATAAAAGGATAAAATTTCTAGTCACCAGTTGATCCTATAAATTATAGGGTTATAACAGACTCGACTTATCCATCCAGTCAAAAATTCACCTAATCGATCCACCTTGACTAACCAACCAGTTGATTAGTCTTTCACTGCAGAGAATATAACAACCCAACATTCTCCCACTTCTTGTCTTGTTTGTTGATATAGGAGAATATGAACTTTTGTTCATTAACCCATGGCAGCAATGCCCATTTCCTCTCTACACTAAGAGAACTTCACAACACTCACATACTTGGTCATGAAAGATTCTACTATGTTTCCCAAAGTGTCTACCTTCTCCAAGAGAACCTTCTTGATTTCCACCATGTCTCTCATGAAATGGTGTTGTACATCAATATGCTTTTCCTGGAATGGTAATATGGGCTCTTTGCTAGAAATTTTTCACTTTAACTATCACAATTTATCTTCATAGCTCTCTGTTCAAACCCAATACTTGAACATAATATATGAATCCATACAACTTATTTGCTTGCATGAGTGGCTTCCATGTATTCAAATTTTGTTGTCGAAAAGGATACAACCGCATGCCTCTTAATCCAAATAATTACTCCAAAAACAATCTGAACGCATATCTGCTTGTCAACCTTATTTGATCAAAACCTCCATCCCATTCAGCATCGACAAAGCTATGTCCACTCACTTATCTACCAATTTTAGGTTTCCCTTGGTAACATACAACATATTATGTTGTGCCACACGAGTACCTAAACACTCTCATGACAATAGTCTAGTGTTCTTTCCCAGGTTTCGATATACCTACTCATTACTCCTACTACATGAGAAATTTATGGTCGAGTGCAGACCATCACATACATAAGAATACCAACAACACTAGCATAGGGAACATGTGTCATGTCCTCTATCTCTTCCTATGTCTTTGGAAACTATTCAAAAGATAGTTTTTCTCCCACGATAATTGGTACTAACATGTTGTTGACATACAATGCTATATAGGAAACGACCAACTTATTCCTTGTAATATATAAAATGATCATCATTTATTCTCACAAATCCTAAACTAAGGATGTATGTGTCAAAATTTTGATACCACATCCTTTGTGATTGATTTAGACCATAAAGGGGTCTCTTCAATTTTCACACCAACTCTTTCTTTACCTTTAGTGCAAATCCTTCAGGTTGTTTCATGTATATTTATTCTTCCATGTCCCCATGTAGGAAGGTTTTCTTCACATCTATTTTCTTTATCACAAGATCAAATTCTACAGCCAGATACATTAGTACTCTTATGGAATTCAATTCTTAAACAGGAGAGAAAATATCACCGAAGTCGACTCCCTTGACTGGGAAAACCCTTTTGCTACCAGTTGAGATTTGAAATTATCAACTTGACCAATTGAATTCAAATTTTCCTTGAATACCCACTTGTTGTTGATGAGTTTTCTTCCATTCAATATTTTTACCAAATCCCATGTATCATTCTTGTGTAGGGATTCCATTTCTTCGACCATGGCCTCTTTCCAAATTTTACCCTCTATCGAGTCCATTGCCTCCTTGACTGACTTGGGCTCATTGTTAGTGGTAGATAACACAAATGCAGAATATAAATCGAGCAAACTATGCCTTTTAGTTGGTTTGCTTATTCATTCATACCTCCTTACCATTGGAGTTGGTTGTTCCACCTATTCATTTGATTTAGTCAACTCATTTGAATCATGGTCTTTGCTCCTTAACTCAAACACCAGATTCTCTAGATATTTTTCCATGTGAGCCTCTTCAATCCTGGAAATTTCTTTGAATGCCCTAAAGATCACATATTGAATATACAGTGTTTTCCCCAACATTGGATCACATAGCTTATATCCTTTCATTCCATCCTTATAGCCGATGAAAATATGCTTGATTGACTTATTGTCCAACATGTTCCTCTTTTCCTTGGGAACATGAAAAAATGCATCACGTCCAAAGACTCTGAGATGTGAAAGCAAAGGATTCTTTCCAAACCATACCTCATGTGGATTCAAGTCAACTATCACTTATGAAGGATACATATTTACCAAATATTTTGCAATGTCGATTGCCTCTACCCATAATTCTTGTGTGATCCTGGAACCACTGAGCATGCTCCTTACTTTTTACATCAACAACATGTTCATTCTTTTAACAAATCCATTTTTTTGTGGGCTATATGATGTGTTATTTTGACATGCTATGCCATATTTCTTGCAGAACTACTCAAACTCCTTTCCACATAACTCACCTCCATTGTCATTTCTTAGCATCTTGATCTTCTCATATATATTGTTTTCTAAAAATCTTTGATTTCTTCCTTAGGAAATATATCCATGTCTTCCTGGAGAAATCATCTATGAAGGAAACATAATATAGGTATCCTCCTAATGAAGGGACCGTTACAGGCCCAAACATGTCACTATGTATCAATTCTAGAATATTTTTTTCCCTTGGAGCTTCAGTTGAAATCTCACACGATTTTGTTTTTCATATATGCAATAGTCACAAAAATTGACTTCTAAATTACAATCTAGAAAACCTTTGACCATACATTTTTTGTGCATAACTCAAAGTCCTTTTTCACCAATATATCTCACCCTCTTGTGCCATAGCATGGTCAGGTCAACTTGATGAAGAAAAATTGAGTCGGTTAGAGTCGAATCAACCCAAGTTGAGTCGATTCAAGTCGTGGTCAAGTTGAATCAAGAATGTTGTTGCATCCAATTGAGTCAACACTCCCTAATTGCTTGTATAGGATTCCAATTAAAACTCCTCTCATTAAAACCATCTCTCCCCTGACCATTTTTCATGTATCCTTTCGAAATAAAGTGTGCACTCCTGCATCATTCATTTTGTTGAAATATATCAAATTTCTTGCCAAACCTAGAATATATAGCACACATGGAAGTGTTCTAATCCTCCCATCCTATAGCATAATTCAAAATCTCCCTCGTTTAAAAAATTTTGTTGTTGATTCATCCCCCAAGAATACATATCCTCCATATCTCACATATTCACCGAACCATTTCTTGTGAGGTGTCATATGAAAATATGCACCTGAGTCGATCAACTGAATGTCATGATTTGGATGTGTAATGGTCAATTCCAGATAAATATCCTCTCCTTTATCGGGATTAGTCTTTCTCTCATTCAAATGATTCTCATTTTATTTTGGACCAATCTCATTTTCTTTCGAATTGCATCCTCTCTTGTAATTCCCATCCTTACCACATTTACAACATATTCTCATCGATTGAACTAGGTATTTAGGTCTACCTTTCAACTTCAACTTTCTACCAAAGAATTTTCATTTACCTTCGTTGATCAGTCAACCTCTCACCATAAAGGTATCCTTGTTTGATCCTTCCATGTTCTTCTACCTCATTTCCTCTGACAAGAGATATGCAGGCACGCCTTCAAGAATTAATGTTGTTAGATTACTCCTGATAGACACAACTTGGTTACCCCCTAAATCTATCAAAGAACAAAATAGACGGATGCATTCCTCCTTCTCAGTAATTTTAATATCCATATACAATAAATGACTTATTACAATATTGAATGCATTTATGTGATTTTTTATTGAGATTCTATCACATCCTCAGAAGATACAATATCTTTCGAAGAAACAATTTTTTTACCATGGATTCCGACTAATCCAAGATTCCCAACATGTCCCATAGTTTCTTTTTCATGTCTTCACCTGAGACATTCAACAATACTAAATCTATGAGATAGATTTGAATCGTACTCCTTTCCCTCCTTTTGAGTTTCTCCCATTCTTCCTTCGACATACCTGTTGGAATTATTTGGTGACTCACAGGTACCCACTATTCTCAATCTATAAGGAGATCTTCCATATTAAGTTTCTAAATCTCAAAATTATATCCATTAAATTTTTCTATCTCTATCCTCGAACTACTTGATATTCTTTCAAGCACAAATTAAATATCATTGACTTACAACTCCCACTGGACCTAAGTTTAGCTCAGATCCAAGATCTGCTTATCCTTGCTTTGATATGACTTGTACAGAGAAAAAATAATCTCTGATAAGATCTGATACCACTTGTAGAGAAATATCACTCACACTAAACCAATGAGGAAAGAGAAGTAATATTTAAATAGAAATAATCAATGTCAAACACATGCAATAGATAGAGATTTTACCCTGAAAACCCTTAATTAGGAAAAGAAACATTCTTGGAGTGTCTCCTACTCTCAAGTTGTCTTATTTATTCACTGAATAAATAATTACATGGTTAACCTTGTTCTACACCTAAGACACAATCGTTATTCTACACTCTTGCTTTACAAAAGAACAACCCTACAGCCAATTCAGTTTACATCTACATAACCAAGATACTACTAGCAATGTCAACTTATTAAAATTACAACATGTCATATTTATAGGCTTTGCTACATGCAAAAACCTAAATCATGGTACCCATAAATGGTTACATATCCATACAGATGATTGGTTTCAATCCCACAAATCTCAAGATTCTATTACAATCAACTACCAAGTCTACCACTACTCTGCTATGAACCATTTTATCTCCAGTTGGTTGACCTTTGACTCAAATTATCCATCTATTCGAACATTCACCCAATCAATCCAACTCAACTAGTCAATGAGTTGATTGTTCTTTCACTGCAAAGAATATAACAACCCAATAATAATACCAATGTATTTGTTACTATAACAATTTTAGTTATTGTCGTAGTAAGTAATATTATCTGTGTTATTTTATGTGTATGTAAAAATGTGCGTGAAAATCTCGAGACTAATGGTTCATTATTAACCTAACGCACTACAACACTAGCGCTCTGCAACAACGAAGCTTTTGATGCGCGCCCTGACACCAGAGCTCTGCCACTAAAGTCCAAGCTCAGAAGGTGAAAACCTCACGAGGTCAATGCACACCCAGAATGAGTTCGGAAGAGGGGGGGGAACCCCCCTTGTACAGTGACATCACCGCCAATGGCAGGAACGGACTCCATGCTAAGTGACCTGCCTTTGAGCCATTGGCGCACCTGCGAGATTATCTTTTCATCCAAGAACAAGGACTCAGAAAAGAAATGGAACTAGAACCCAGCACGTCTCATCCAAAAGCTTCCAAAGGATGGGAACCAGGCAAGTGTATACCGCAAATGGGAAAACCCCCACACTATCACATCAAATCAACATGGGTAGGGGATCACACTCAGTTCATGATGGATCATGCATTGATCGGCAAATTTTTGGGCCTTCAGCTAACCGAACATGATCTCACATGTTGGATCAAGGACTGGTGGAACCCCAAAGGCGATTATGAAGTCTAGCTCAGTTCCAAGGGTTTTTTCACAATAATCTTGTACAACCTCAAAGACAAGGAAAAAATCTTCGACAATGGACCATACTTCTATAACTCAGCGGGACTGTTTCTACGATTTTGGATAGACAGATTCATCCCGGAGAAGGAGAACTTTACAAGAGCACCAGTGTGGATTCATCTGTACTCATTGCCCCAGGAATTCTGGTTGGAAGAAATACTCATGGGCATTGAAAAAACCATGGGACGATACGTAAAAGCTTCGGAGGCTACAAAGATGAGAAAGTACACCTCATACGCCCGCACCTGCATCTATATGGAAATCTCAAAGGCCCTGCCAGGATCTATCATGCTAGAATATTAGGATGACGAATGGAACCAAACAATCGATTACGAACACATCCCCTTTCATTTCAGGAAGTGCCACGAGCACGGCCACCTATTCAAAGACTTCCCTCTGAATGCTACAGCCACCAAGATTAACGAAAGAAAGCAAAAGGATGGCTTCGCCAATGTCATAGGCAGGCGAAAAAACCCATCAAGGAAACAGAACTAGAGCACGATTCCAAAGATCCCAACTAAAAACTCCTATGACATTTTGAATCAGCTGCCAAAAGAGGAGGAAATACAGAACCCCCATCAAGCAAAAATGCAGGCGAAGGGAAAAAGCACCGAAGCTCCAAATATAACCCAATCAAAGGAAACAACCCATGCAACACAAACATGCATAGACAGAGATACCACCATGCTCATGGATGAAACGGATATGGTGGACATAGACTTGGAAAAGCTAGAGGAAGCCCTCAATCAAAAAGGCCTGCAACATATCTCGGTAAATCAGCTCCGCAAAGTTCAAAAAGTGATCACCAACTCCGCAGCAGGATCTACAGCTAGACTGGGTATTATGGTAGATCCAGGATTAGAACCCAAGAGAGTAACCAAGGAAAACAAAAGAAGGGGATGCAAAACAGCCCATCAACTCATTAAAGAGGCAGGACACCTGATGATCAACTCAGGCCAGATACAGAGGTTATCGGAGGGATACCTCCACCCCCTCCACCTTTCTCATGATGAAGACAATTATTTGGAATATCATAGGGTTCAATGGTAGATCCAAGCAGAGGATCCTCCGAGAGTGTATTAAAGATGAAAACCGCGATGTCCTTCTTCTGCAAGAAACTAAGTGTGCAGGACAGGAAGCTGAAAATATCTTCCGATGCAGCTGGAGAGGTTGCGATTTCTTTCACCAAGATTCAGTGGGAGCCTTCGGAGGACTAGCCATTCTTTGGAATCCACACACAATATCTCTGCACCAACCATTCTCCACGACCGGCACTCTAACAGCTTACTTCACAATCACAGGATCTACTAAGGAAGGAGCCATCACAAATGTCTATGGTCCATAGACTGCCCAAGAAAATGAGAGCTTCATGCAAACTCTACAACATGTCAAAACTCTTCTACATACGTCACAATGGATCGTTGGAGGCGACTTCAATATGATCCTGACACTGGAAGAGAAAATTGGAGGAACAAAATGGTTGGAGCAGGACAGCGGTAAGTTCAAAACCCTAATAGAGAAACTAAATATGGTTGACATGGAAACCCGAAATGGAATCTTTACACCAGCATGTAGCCTGTAGATTAGATCACTTTCTCGTAGTTGAAGCCCTTCTTGAGAGAAATCAAGCAATGGAAGCAAACATAATTCCAAAATTAGGGTCGGACCACTGGCCTATTGCCTTCTACCTGGACCTGAGTATCACCCCCAGACCCAAACCCTTTCGCTTTGAAAAGTTTTGGCTCTCCCACCCAAACTTCCACCAACTGGCTCACACCTGGTGGGCCCAGGTGGAAATAGATCATGGTACTCACTTGTATAAATTCCAGCAGCGCCTCAAGAACTTCAAGAAACAATTGAAGAGTTGGAACAAATCCACTTTTGGAAATATCTTCCAAAGGCAGAAGGAGATCGAGTGCAAACTTGAAGACCTACAATGAACCTTCATCTCAGGAAGCAGAACTCCAGACCTAGTGAAGGAAGAGGAGAAACTACAAGCAGAAATGGAGGTATGCAGAGAGCAAGAAGAAATCCTTTGGAGGCAAAAATCTAGGGTTCAATGGCTTAAAGAGGGGGAGTGAAACACAAAATTCTTTCACAGAGCAATGACACACCAAAGGTACATCAATCGTATCACTCAATTGGAGGACTCTCAAGGCATCCCCATAAGATATCATGACCAAATCGTGGAGGAAATCAACTCTTATTACAAAGATCTCCTCATAGAGACCAATACGAATAGGGAAGAAGCAATCCAGAAAATAACCAAGCACATACCCCCATTGGTTACCCCTGAGCAGAACAGAGCACTGTTAAGGCCAATCACTCAGGCTGAAGTGGACATAGTAGTAAAGGAAATGCCCCCAGGGAAAGCACCAGGTTTGGATGGCTTCACCACAGATTTTTTCCATCACTGTTGGGACATGATCAAGGAAGACGTATGGCTGGCGATAGAAGAATCAAGAACCTCTGGACAAGTACTCTTTGCACTCAATGCAACATTCCTCACTCTAATCCCCAAGGAGGAGCGTGTCACTCACCCAAAGCAGTTCAGACCAATCTCCCTCTACAATGTCATAGATAAAATAATCACAAAGGTTATTGCCACTCGCCTCAAGCTGCTCCTACCTGTCATTAGCTCCAAAGAGCAAGCCGGCTATGTAGAAGGATGACAAATCATGGACAGTGTCATTCTGGCCAATGAGGTGATCCACTCTCTGAAAGCGAGCAAAACACCAGGTATGCTTATTAAACTCGATCTCTCAAAATATTTCAATAGATTAAGCTGGCAATACTTGCGATCAGTGCTGGAGTCCTTTGGCTTCGATAAACTCTGGGTCAACTGGGTTCTCAAGATCACCTCCTCAGCTTTTTTTTCCATTCTAGTCAACGGGACACCCTCCCAGCCCTTCCATTCCACCAGGGGAATCAGACAAGGTGATCCTCTCTCCCCCTTCCTCTTTGTGCTTATGGCAGAAGGACTAGGCCGCTATCTCAAAGCAATGGTTCTTGAAGGCTCCCTCAAAGGACTGCCCCTTCATAACCTCCACCTAGTGCCCTCACATAGCCAGTTTTTTGACGACACCCTACTTATGAACACCCCTACCATCCGAGAGGCTACTAAGCTCAACTCAATTCTCTCTGAGTTCACGGAAGCCTGAGGCATGCTTCTAAACCTGGACAAATCCAAACTCTACTTTTTCAACACATCGGCCACGGTTCAAAATCATCTTTCAAGACTTCTAGGCATTTCTAAAAGATCCCTTCCTTCCATATACCTAGGCATACCCCTCACTGGAGAGAAAGAACGATCCATTTCATGGGACATCTTGCTCCTGTCTACCATCAATAGGATGAATAACTGGACCTTTAGACCTCTTAATATTGTTGCCAGACTAGTACTTCTCAAGTCAGTCCTGCAAGCACTGCCCACCTACCTCTTCACTGCTCTGACAGCGCCCATTTCAATCATTCAGGCAATCAGGAGCCTCCAACGGAATTTCCTGTGGCAGGGACACCAAAACAATAAAAAGTGGGCACTAGTCAGATGGGATAAACTTTGTAAACCCAAAAATTTTGGAGGCTTGGGACTACGTGATCCAGGAAAGCTCAATCAGGGCATGGGGGCCAAAATGTGGTGGAGATGGCTGCAGCATCCGATAGAAATTTGGGCACAAATCTGGAAACAAAAGTATGCCCCGAACACACGGCCTGACCAAATAATTAGATTCAATGAACATATCCAGGGATCCAATATATGGAACACTGCCTGGCAAAATCGCCCTCTTATCTAGAAGCATGCTTTCTGGGAAGTGAGAAACGGGGAAAGTGCACTGTTCTGGAAAGACTCATGGCAACAGCTACCCCCTCTCAGTGACTTGGAAAGCCTCAATCCTCTCAAACAAAGGTTACATCCGAAAATCTTTAAGAAAGTTAAATACCTTTGGAATCCAACTCACAGAAGACAACCCTAGAGACAGTGGAAAACAGAGTGAACAGAATTACAGCTCACGGATGATATCGACCTTCTACCCTGGCAAGAATGTGAAATGCATCGAAAAATACCAATCAAAGAGGGACCAGACACCCTCCGATGGGGCCACTCTATAACAGGTATATTCTGAGTTAATGAAGCATACTACCTATAGGGAAACTACCACAACCAAAGCCCTGAAATAATATGGAGTAAAATATGGCAAAGATTTCTTTGGCCCAAAGTATTCATTTTTGTTTGGCTCACATCTCAAAAACGTATCCTCATGTGGGATAATCTTTTAAGGAAAGGATTTATAGGTCCCTCCAGATGTACCCTATGTCAACAAAGAGAGGAAACCATGGAACATCTCTTCAACAATTGCCACTACAGTCAGCAGATCTAGGATTGGGGGGCCCAAGCCATGAAATGCTCCAACCGAAACCGAGGTAGCATCAGGGACACAATCGCTAATTAGGAGACGATCTCCTTCCATAATCCAATTCTCCAATGCATCGAGCAGTTGTTCTCGGGATTCACCTTATGGGCAATTTGGAAAGAGAGAAATAAGCGAATCTTCCACTCAAAAAATTCCCTTCCCACTATTACGTGGGAGAGGGTTAAGAATTTAATTCGAGAAACAGTCCACAGTAAACCTTGGCACCAGGAAGACCTGCAATGCGTTCCCGAGGAGGAAAACATACTTAGAAGCTGGGACATGCAAATTCACGTGCAAACTCGGGTGAAGACTAAAGGCAGACGAGCCAACAGCCCCATGATATGGACCCCACCTCCATCAAGCTTCATCAAGCTAAACTTCGATGGGGCCTCCAGGGGAAACCCTGGACTAGCAGGTTTCGGCACCGTCCTTCGGAACCACACTGGTGGGATCATTCACCTGGTGGCTATCTTTTTGGGTGAGAATACAAACAATGTTGCAGATCTTATAAGCCTTGTCAGGGGCCTCCAATTTGCCATTCAAAACCATTACCATCAAGTCATCATTGAGGGAGACTCCCAAATTATCATCCAACTCATCTCCAAAATACTGCATGGCGAACATCCTAGGAGAATCTCCCCCAGCTGGAGACTCTCAGGCCTTCTGGAGGATTTTGGAGCTCTCATCCACCCCAATCTCACTTTAATCCCTTCTCATGTGAAACGAGAAGCAAACAAAGTAGCGGATCACCTAGCGAATACTGGAGTTGATACCAAGTCAGAACGCATACATTGGCAAGCCCATCTCTCTGACGATACAGATCTCTCAAGGTGATGCAGAGACCTTGTGAACAGAGACTCCTCAGCCTCGGATGGGGTGACACGCGGTGACACTTTGCCACATGGCTTAGCATCAAGCCACAGCTTAAATGTTGTAGGTCGCTCCCCATCCCTTCAACATTTACGATGGTAGTAGGCCATTACATCCGCTATACGGAGGCGGGACTTCTCCCTCGCGCGAACGCACTAGCATAGCCAGCATTCAATATGACAGAGTTAATAGGAAACCATGCGATGCCGTCATTCGGAAACTTGAAACTTGGAGAGCCTGGACAGAGCTGGTTCATTTTTGTTTTAGACCTCCACGTCGGTTGGGAGCTCTGGTGCAGTTTTCTCTGTATCTCCTTTCACCCCTCATCCACAATGACAAGGAAGCGAGGCAGGCCTCGTCAAGGCTCAGCCTGGTACACCCACAAAGAGAAGAGACAAAGAAGACAAAACCTTGAGTGTGCTCTATCAATGGCGACTTCCATCCTCCGGTAGAGAGCAAGAGTTGACCGCTTGGCACTCCATGCCACTATAGTTGAGCCTAGGATAGAGCGTAGAGCGCACACCCTTGCAATTGAGCTTTGAATTTGTCTGAAGGGAGGAGTTGTGGACGAGTTCCCAACCTGTTATGTCGAAGAAACGCCGTACCCGGAGGATTTCGCGACCACCCTGGAACCTCAAGCCATTGTGCCTGAAACACAGACTAGAAGAGATCTGAAGGGAGAGCCTGCAGAAGAATTCCCAATTTGTTATGTAGAGGAAATGTCGTGGACAGGTGACTACAGCCCCACCCGCCATGCTAAGAAGGTAACGAGCGAGGATGAAGCTCGGGACAGTGCCTATGCAGAGATGAATGTGGATGAGACCAGAGCAGGGATGAACGTGGACGCGGCCAGAGCAGCGATGAATGTGGATGATGCCAGAGCAGGGATGAACTTGGAAGTGGGGAATGAAACCTTCGACGAGGCAGTAAACAATGATTTGCATGGTCCACTCCTCTGTGCAGAGCATCTGGCTCTCGTGTTCAAACTCCGAGGCCACATGGCAGACCAGAATCCCTCCTCATGGGATAGTGTTTGGACTTTCTCCTTGACGCATACTCCAATGCTCCAGCAAAGTGGAAATGTCCAATGTGTGCGCAGCCGTTTGCCATCCTGACCAAATCCACGTGTCAGAAAGGCAATTGCGACAGGTCACCAGGTATCTGATTTTTCCTATGCTAGTTTGTTTTTATCATGTTGTTGCTCAATGTTAACTTGAACTATGGCCATCTGTCCTGGTTTCCTTCGGGCAGGACAGAGGGAAAAACAGTTTTTAGCTTATCTTCCTAGACATATTTCACCCTAAACTATGCTGGTTTCCGGTAAAACGGCAGCATTTTTGGCGGCTCGGGATGACAATATCTCTGTGTATTTTTGTCTATGTTTCTCTGTCAACTTAATATAGCAGGTACTATCCCTTTTTTACTTAAAAAAAAATACATTATCTGTGTTGAGTACTATATTTTATTATATTAGGTGGTTGGCACCAATTTGTAGTCTACGAGAGAAAATATTATAAGAGTAAGTCTGGGTTTGATATTTTAACGATTAAAATCAATTATAAATTACAATAGAAACATAATTTTTTTCTTTTATTATTATTTATATTTTTCTATTAAAAGTTAAGTTGATCGAGGATTAATTCATGAATAATAGATTGTGAAAGAAATTTATTACCTGTAAAGTTATTTAATGACATTAATAAAACTTACTATGTAATGGTCCCATATACTAACAATTGTAAACATAGAAATATGCAATACTATACAATACACACACACATACACATTTGTTCAAATAACCATTTATTTCTAACACACACACACATCTGTTCAAATAACCATTGATTTCTAACATAGGGAAACTTCAATAAAAATTACTTAACTCATAGGAACAGTGACATGTGAGGAACTTATGTGCCTTGAAGAAACCCACTATACCTAAATATGGTGACTTCATAAATGTAGTAATACCTTGATCATTGATGTGACAAGCTACAACAATTGTGGGGTTTCTCCATAGATCTTCATTACTTATTTTACCATTTTCTTTGATTACCCGAATATTTATTTTTAAGTACTTATTATGATCCCTTTAGGGTCATTATTATTATTATTATTATTATTATTATTAGATGGGGCATGACATACTCCCTCCCTTCAAGGAACTCCATCTCGATGTTAATGTTAATTATGTTACTTGTATTTTTTAGTTCTCTCTCGGTATCTTACACAACACCATTTGTTTCTCCCCATATCCCCCACAACACCCTCTGCTAGACTAGTATAAACCCACAAAAGTGACTACAATAGGCATCAAAACATTGCATCACATCATTGGGGAAGTTCCATTACTCTCTAGATTTCTTCCTAACTTTCAGATACAAGCTTAAAGCCTCCAAGTCTATCTAAATCCCCAAGGCTCAAGACATCATCTACCTAAGAAAGAATTAAGTCTAGTACTCACCTACACCAAGCATATCAAAAGGATGACCTCAACTGCCTCCACAACTACCAGGTACAAGCCCTAGACATTGAATTCCAACCCCACAACACCATCGATGAGCAACCCCAAAGCCGTCGAGGTTGGTGGCAGTGCCCCCAAATTTTTTTGCGGTGGTTTTTACTATTTTTAGAAGTTTTCTAAATTAATCTTGGATTAAGGGATTAGGTTTTTTGGTATAATCCAACCTAAGTGATTTAATCCCTTAATACTAGATTAAGGAATTAAGGTGTAAACCCAGCCAAGTCATTGTAGTACGCATCAAAAGTCCACATCACAACATTGGGGAAGCACAAGTACTCTCTAGCTTTCATCTTGACTTTCAGAATGAATCTTAAATCCTCATGGTCTATCTAGGTCCCCAAGGCTCGAGACCTCATCTACCTGATGATGCAGGAGCATCATCATCAAAGCACAAGTGGAAGACAACTCAGTGCACTAGTGCGCATTTTGAAGTGATTTTTGAATTTTAAAGATGGCATGTCATGCAAATATCTTGAAAATATTGTAAATTAAAGAAGGTCTTTAATGTTCAGGAGTTGGACGATCGCATAAGATCGATGGGGAGTGTATTTTCCTTTAATGTAGTAAATTGCAGTACAGATTCGAAGCATTTTCTCTTATATGTTCGTCTTGAACATTTATTGTAATAAATCCTTAGTAGTTGAAAGCTTTTAATTGATAGGATAACACTAAGGTAGTCGGAGGGAAAATCTCTATGAGCTCGTTTTGTATAAATAAATGTATTGTTGCCCAAATGAGGTTGTTGTTGAAATTTTGTTGAAGGATGTTGAAGATTATTGTAGCTGAAAGTTGTAGAGAGTAGTTGTTGTTATTAGGAGTTGTCGAGAGATGTTGAACATTAGTGTATGAGTCCATGTACATATCATTTGAATGAATATAATAGAGAAGTGTTGACCCACATGTTTGGTGTTGTTGTTACTGTGTCTATCTGAATGAATGAATCGTAGGATTTCTGTTTAATTGCAATTCTCTGTTATTGCTTGTTCTTATGTTATGAATGCATTTACATGGTTGAATGTATGAATCTGTGAGGATTAGATAAGTTTCAATTGTTTCTCTTCTACGAGCCTGTGAAAGGAGTGCATAGTGTTCGCAAGGTGTGCGTTGACAGAGTTTGTTTTGACTCAAAAGCTCAGAACAGATAACATGAAGCTTTCATTTGCAAAGAGTGCATAAGTGTCTACAAAGTGTGCATCGACGGAGTTTGTTTTGACTCAGAAGTTCAGGAGGGATAGTTTGAGAGTGTGCATAGGCGGAGACGCACAGAGAGTCATATTGTTCAAGAGGAACAATTGAGTCATATAGGAACTGTTGCACGAAGTGCACAGTCACCCATCAAGAGTTAAGTTTAAGGAAGCCTGTTGAAAAGTCTGCGCAGAGTTGATATTTGACTAAATATCAAGGAAGTCATTCTGGGAAGTTCAAAGTGTTGAAGAGGAACAAATTCAGGAGAGATAACTTGGAGCTTTGTATGCAAGGGGTGCATATTGTCCGCAAGGAGTGCATGACAGAGTCTTTAACTCAGGATCTCAGGAGAGTAGCTTAAGTTTATTTGCATAAAAGTGTAAGAAATTGTTGCAAGGCATGCACAGTCGTCCACAAAGAAGCTAAGTTGTGGAAAAAGACTTGTTGCAAGGTGTGGATAGAGTCAAAATTCAACTAAGTGTTGAAGAAATGCTCTTAGGAGTTAAAGTGTTCAAGGAAGAACAAGCTCAGAAGAGGTAGCGGGAGAGAATCCTTCACTAGATCTACTTAGTTAAGTTTATCAACCTAAACTAAATTAATAAGGATTAATGGTACTAGGAGGGCTATGTGATCATCCCAATACCAATTGTTTATTGATTATCATTTTCTCTTCTTTTAACAAGTTGGTTCTCTCGCCATACCAACTAAGGTCTTACAACTCATATGATCAAAGGCTAGACCAATGTACCAAATCCAACAATAGTTCCAACCAATATCCTCTCATTCCCCATCATCCTACACAAACCAAGGAAGTGAACCCCCTTCTCTACATCGTAGTCCCTCAAACCATCCCAGTTTCTTTCCAAGGCTACAACACAAGTCAGACAGGAAGTGTTAGAGCTCTATGGATCCAGGAAGTCAAGTTGATACAATGGAGTCTCTAGGCACCCTCCAGACATCACACCTAGAAAATTATATTCAAAGAAGTCTCACAGGATTCACCTAGAACCCAAAAGGTATTCTAGTCATAGGGTCACAATAGCTCCCCAACCTTTCAATAGATAGGCTCTCTGGCCTAATTATCACACATACGTTCTAGTCCAAAACTTACATACATACATAGGCACTCCAACCTTCCATCTTGGCTCACCAGCCTATATAATCATATGTACATATATTCATTTACAACGTGGGGGTGTTACAATAATATAGACAAGATCAAGTTCAAAGGGTTGAGACTCGGATATTACACCCTAATATATATAGTGCCCAATGGAGGTGGGTAATAAATTCTCCATTTTCTCCATTTACAATTAAAAAACATATTTTTACATTCAAACCCATTAATTTTCCATTAATATATAACAACCATGACCCCACTAAGTAATAAATGGCCAATAGTAATGAGTAAAATCCACTAATGTGTTCACATGCAACTAGGGCTTAAAAGGCCCCCACCACTATTCTTTGACTTATACCTGAGTCAATTTTCTAATGAAAAGTTCCATTTGGAAGCAATCAACTACACTAAAAGAATATTCTCCTCTCTTCTTCTTAGGCACAACTCACACATCCAATATACATTACGAAAACTATCCAAAGGTACTCATAACTAAAAACAATAAAATGTCGCTCAAATTGATTGGTCATAATATTTATCTACAAGGTGAAAAAGATTAATGACTACATACATTAATAATCATCCCAATTTGAAATAGGTCTTAATAGAATCCATAACTTGGAGTAAGGTAGCTCTTGGTTTGCAAAACCAAGTGTTTGTCTACCACACTCCTTGCAACCAACTACATCATGTCTTACAAATCCATCTCTACACAAAATCTAAGTGTCCAAAAGCACAGTTATTACTTGCCACACTTAAACTTGTCCAACCCATAAGCACTATCAAACTTCATGGAAAACATAGTTGGGATTATACCACACATGACTAATTTGCAAGTCCTCCAAACACTCATAACTAATTCGCAACTCCTCGAGACACTAAGGCATCAATACAATCCCAAACTCATCATCATCTCTACAACATTAAATGTTCATTCATTGTACATGAACAAATAACATTAAAATTTTATTGATGGTACATGATCAAACACCATGAGGATGCATATTAAATAAATATGCAAATATATATGGAGTTAACATCCAAAAGGGAGAAAATATCTTTAATAATTGTTCATAGAACATCTACAATCAATTTGCAAATCTGCATGAACATGTTGCAATTATCCACAACAACTTCGCACTTGCACATATGGAGCAAATCCAATGCTCTAAGGAGGAATAGAACATTCTAAAATTGGTTGTGATTTTTATGCAACTCTTCCACAACAAATCCACATCTCATAATGGCAACATTAGCATCGCACAAAATAATCTCCAAGGAAGCCACAAGTCATTCCACATACAAAATGTATCACGACTCCATTACAATATAATTCAAGCAAACTCCAAAGTTGGGAGCAGTGATCAATCCCAAACGCACTTGGATATGATGGATCAACTGCAATTATCAAATGTGCTTTGTACAATACAACACAATGAACCGTTAACATGGTTCGAACCTCCAATGACCAAATATAATTATAGTCTCCTTGAATCATATCTCTACAGAAATATGCAATCCTTCAAGTCCATATCAACCGAAACTTCTATAAGTTTCCATGGCCACCAATAACCAAAATAAATCATAACAACCAATACATCATGTTTATAGAAAGAAATCTTATGATAGGCACCTATGTATGTAAAAGATAAAACACAACCAAGGTGTAGCAACACTGATCAAAAATCTATGTAAAGCATATTTTTTTTTTTAAGAACGATGCTTTAGACACAAAATCATTTATTCCATCCATTTTCTTCTCTTCTTCAAAATGTGACGTCCTCAAATCAAGACAACCTAGTAACCATTAATTACTACAACTCAACAATCACATGTATCCTTCTTAAATATTCTCAACAATCCTTGCTCTTAAGAAGGAAGAAGGGGCAGGTTTCCATAAGGTTTTTGGGGATTAAAAGGAAGTGAAAGTACTTATTCAATTAAATATAATATCTCATTTGAGAAACAAAGAGGATGAAGTTTCTTACACAGTGATTGAAAGATGCAATTATGTAAACATCCAATAACCTAGTTCATATGACTTAGATTGAAACAATTTAGCATGCTTGAAAATATTACTAGGACACTAGCTTATTTCCATATTGACATACTTTTTCAGCACAAACAATGATCAACAAATATTTAGAAACTTAGATTGGTAATTTTTGTCCAAATTTGCAAATAGAAATGAAATCACAAAAAGAATTTGAAAATAATCCCACAAACACAAAATATGGCCCATGTAGTTCTCAGCATATACATGCTAATTTATCACTAATATCATTCACTTAGTACATTCGGCAAGGGGAACATTCTGCTGACATGACAGCATGACAACCAAGACATTTCACTTGCAACAGACGACCAAAGATCAACATGTTCCAAAAAGTATTATTTTCTTCATAAGACTAAATCATAGATAGAATTTCCCATTTCCTTTCACTTTCTCACTTTCCCAATTGTCTTGTGAATCGCTTTCTTTTATGGTTACATTTTCTCATTAAATTCTGGGGTGATATGCTTTCGATAAATTGAATAGGAATGTCACTGATGCAAAGTAGTTATACAATATGGAGCAAAAACCAAAATATTTCCCGAATTATTTTTATGGTTACATTTTCTCATTAAATTCTGGGGTGATATGCTTTCGATAAATTGAACAGGAATGTCACTGATGCAAAGTAGTTATACAATATGGAGCAAAAACCAAAATATTTCCCGAATTATTTTATACTTGTGTGACATATCAATTGTTTTGTGTTATTGATAAGTATTTTCACACATTTAATAGGCCATGAAACGATCTCCAACATCAATGATACTTCAGGAGTACTCATGTATTACTGTTTGGTTTGTTGGTGGGCTCACTGTTTATCAACCATACCTTATAAGTACCAATAAGATGACATATGAAAATTTCCGATACAAATATGAGATTAGGGTTAATCCTTACAATCAAGGAGTAGTCAAGGCAAATGGTTGGGATGCAGTAAGACAAATGGTGAATTTTAAATCAAATCTTACAATGATGAGATAAGAATGTGACTTTGCAATTGGCAAGATACAAGAAACTACAATTACAAATGCCAATATGAATGGACATGACCATCACGATCATGTGTGGAAAAAGAACAGGAATGCATCTAATTGGGGGCATTGGAACGACTCCATACTATATTATTTAAAAAATCATACCAAATCCTTGATCCCAAATCAGACATCGAGGGCAATACCTCAAATTTACTCTATATCAATGGATGGAGTTATCATTAATTGTAATACAAAATAATACCTGAAAAAGAGGAATCTTTAGACATATTTCCCCTCAACCAATATGTTGACTGCTCCAAGCTAAAGATATGGTCTATTAATTTAAAAGAAATATATAAACTTCCCAATGGAGATAACTTATTATATGTCTTCCACTATCAACCGAGAAAATGTAGATATCAAGCATCCTTAACACCAACATTACATAAGTAGAACTCTAGGTCTACCCCTTCCAGATAACTAACTCTATTCGAGATGCAATCAACAACTTTGTATTAGGACCACGATCAACTATAATTACACGTAAGGGGTGGGAAACTTCCTGTTGCAGGTGTGGACAAGGAGAAATTTGTGTTTGTGGGTCTATTATGTTCCTTCCATAAGCTTACAAGACAAAGAAATCCACCTCGCATAGTACCTTCGGATTTGTAGAGAGACGTCCATGTGATATCTGAATATTGTAGCCCTTTAAGGTTCTTAGAGCATTGTAAAGAAGGCCCCTGCGATATTTCCTTGATATTTGAAGCAAGGTATGGTAAGGATTAGTGAATTATCAATTGTAATAGAAGCTTTGTTGATAAGTGTTAGCTTGAAACTATTAGAATCTGCCTGAAATTGAGTTAATTTTGAGGTGAACAATTCATCAACAATTGTAGGTGAGAGTAAAGAAATCGGTGTATATTCCATTTCTACAAGCTCGGGAGTTGCCAACCAAATTTCACCATTGGTACTAGATTCACTAATAATGGATTTTAAACTATCACAAACATCTTCTTACCTCTTTTTAGTATGCAATAGATCCATATTATCAGTGATGAAGAAGATGTCCATCACTTTGCCTTCAGGAGTTGCTGAAACCTTCACGTTCACGCTCCCACAGTGCTTGAGATAAGTCATTTAGAAGACCTGATCGATCCATGGAACAAATATGCAAGATATATCCATTCTTGGGCCTCGACTCTGGGAAAATGTGAGCCAGATTTTGAGGACAAGAAGACATAAGATTCCTCTTGAAGATCGCCCATCTTATCGTTCGGGCGATTCAGTGTGTGGAAGAACCCTAAATATTAAATAGCACCATTTCCCATCGGCCGATAGTTCTATTTTAACAAAACCAGAGCCAGCTTCGAAGATAATGCGCGATAGATCGCAACTGAGGACAATATTGTCTGTATAGTTTTTTGTAACCACACTCGAATATCTATGATTCTGACCAAGCATGATCACCATAGTCTCGTTGCCGGTAGGGGCCCCATTAGTGGAACAAATCATTCTCGACTCCCTAACCATAAATTCCCTCAAAACCCTAACCACAGATCCTTCAGCTCTCTAGGGTTAGGATCTTAAAAACGAATTAACAATCTACCAAATGCCACCATGCATTTAAGCCATTGATGGTCAAAACCCTAGTCCTCCACTCTTTGATATTTAAAATTTCTTCCCAAAACCGAACCAGGTTTTGATTCTGTCGAGCACATACATATGTCTTCTTCATCAAATTTCCTTACCCAACCATTTCCTATCGAAACCATATCCTCCCCACGGCTTCGATTCAAAAGGTAAATCATCTGTCACTTGAAATTTCACCCAATAACCCAAAAATATGCAAACAGAGGTATGTCATTATCCCACCTAGGGACATCTAGGGAAAATTCACATTAATTGACATGGCCGATGCTACTCCTGGCCATCTCAAACATGAGGAACATGAGGGAAGCTTATTCTCGCAGTAGTCACTCAACATTTATAATCACCACAGTTGATAGTGTCGTTGCCAAAAGAATTTTTTTTTTATTGTGACAACCTACTAGCTTGAACATCGTCTCTGAGATTCTCTTAAACAGATCTACCAGTCAAAAATGGCGGCCATGAATGTATGAAGAGAACACTTAGATATGGATTCCAATATCGTTCAGTCCTCAAATACACCAATCACAACCATAACCATCATATCGCACCATAATCTGAATTGTAATGCTCAGTACTCGGTGTGTACACTTAGATATCAAGCCTTAAACATAGATCACGACTTTAGTTTGATGGAAAATGAGTTTTTTTTTAAGGAATTTGATTGCTATGAATGGTTACTAGTCGAGTTGACAAAAATTTCCAGAGAAGTTTGTGCTCTTTTATTTGAGAAAAGGAAGAAATCTTTTGTGGTAGATCTAAAGTTGAATTAATAAAAGAAAAGGAAGAAATCTGTTGTGGTAGATCTAATGTTGAATTAATAAAAGAAAAGGAAGAAATCTGTTGTGGTAGATCTAATGTTGAATTGTCTGAGGTAGATCACTGTGTTTCGAAAGTTGAGGGTGAAGTTTGGAAAAAAAAATTGTTTTTAATTTTGTAGACCTAGAAATCGTTGGAGAACACCATCCTATGGCAGATCTAAAAGAGATATCCTCATAGTGCATAGAGAGTGCATATCGTTGAAGGAGACCCAAGGAGAAGCTAGGATCTAGGCTCATGAAATTCAAACCAAAAAAATGACTTCAAATCAACGATCAATAGCCCTCTCATCAATTACAACGATTCAAATCAACGATCAATAGCCCTCTCATCAATTACAACGATTCAGTAAACGTGGCCATGGCAACACCATTGTCAAAATTCAAATCTAGATTTATAATCCATCCTTATTCTAGATTTACATTTCAAATTTACAATTCCATATTTATATCCTATCATTATTCTCGAATCTTTGCATTCTAAATTTATATTTCAAATCTACAATTCCATATTTATATCCTAGCATTATTCTCTCAAATCTTTCAAGGACCGGCCGCTATTTATCTATCTAACTTAATTGGGAAGGCCCATAAGCCTTGAGGATTGAAACCTATGCTCTTATAACATATATAATGGATTGAACTACCAAAATCATAAACACCGGATACAAGATTATTGGAATGCCTTGGGTGAATGCATGAATATGTTATTTTTCATTGAAATGATTATGCTAATAGTTGAAATGATGCAATTGTTACTAAAGTTGAGAACATTTTAGGAATTGTTATACATTCCAACGAAATAGTTGCATGTTAAAATAGTCACATGAAAATGGACTACATAAAGCTTTGTCAAGGGGAACAAAGTAATGAAAATAATGATGGTTAGAAGAAGGAAAAGCTTGGGAAGAAGGCCAATGTGATGACACTAGAGCTTATGGTTTCCATGAATTGTTAGGTAATGATTACAAGTGGATGCCTTGTAGTAAGTTGGCACTCTCCTTGCACATGAACAGCTTGGTAAATTATGGATCGCCCTAGGGACAATGTAGCAGAGAAAGGGATGTTTGAGCTTGGAAGATGAGTATATCAAGGAATAGGAAACTTAAGAATGCATGTGGCTGGAATCATGAGGGAAACCATACAAATAAGTATTGAATTATGATTGCAAACTTAATTTTAAATAAACTTTTACATTATGGAGTTAGGAACTTTTGTAAATGATGTAATTTCTATTTGAAAATAACTATAACATGTATGTTTATTGGTGGCTATTATAGGAATACCTAAAAAATGAAGAACAACAAGAGATGGTGTATTCCAAAGGCAAAAGGAATGCAATACCAGCTACAAACAAAAGGAATTAGAGATCCAAAAGAGAAGAGAAAAGGATATTAAAGTTCAGGGGACGTGAGCCTCTATTGGAGAGCATAGAAGGGTACACTTCCTTATATTGTGCAAGTTGAGGGGAAGGAGAGATTGCTAGTTGGAATTATTGCAAGAGTCAATAAATTGTGAGATTATTGAGAATTTTGATGTTAAAAAAAATTGTGTACATTTGTGTATGATGCACTAGGACGGTGCATAAATAAAGGGGAAGGGAATGTAATACCCCAATCCTAGGGTTGTAAATTTGTACATGTACATAGAGTTTGGATTGTTGGTATGATGCACTAGGACGTGCATAAATAAAGGGGAGGGGAATGTAATACCCCCAGTATGTTTTGGGCTAGAGTTCTTATGTGATATTAGGTCGGAGATCATGTATGATGAAAGGTCAATGCATCATTGTAAATTGTAATTACACTTTGATACATTAATAAAAATACATCGTTATTGTGGACAAATAGTATGGGGGGTTAGGAATCCATGAGAGGTAAAGGGGGATAAGGGCTTAAGAAAAGGGGCTAAGAAAAGGGGGCTTAAGACGAGGAATATAATAATATATTTACAAGTCCTAAGTTCTCAAGTGGGAGAACGATTTCCCAAGTGGTGGGTGAGAATTTCTTTGAGTGCCACTTGTTAAAAATAGAACTTACATATTTAAAGTGGTGAGTGAGTAGTTCTTTGAGTGCCACTTGTTAAAAATAGAACTTACATATTTAAAGTTTGGTCTTAGTGAGGAAGCCATGATTCTTGGCCATTCTTACCATTAATTGTTGGGTGTGATCTAAGGATCAGTTGTGACCATATTACCTTGTGAATCCTAGGTGTATTGGGTGTACAATTCTCCTTTGGGGAAGGTTGAATCCCTAGAGGGAGAATTGTGAGGAATAAGTTTCCCTTGGTGTGAGGCCTGGAGGGTGGCTAGAGACTCCATTATAGTAGTTGGAATTATTGGAGACATACTTTTATGAGACTTCCTTACTGGCCTATGCTGGATACTTGGAAGGGAAGTTGGCCAACCCAAGGGATTGTGGTGCAGATAAAGGGGTACATTTCCCTGGGTTTTGTAGGTTGATGGGGAATGAGAGGTTGAAGGTTGAAAAAAAATTTGGAGTTTGGACTTGGCCTAGTCATTGTTTGTGATAGCTAGTGATACCTTAGTTGGATTAGGTATCATTTTCCTTGGTGGATTCATAGCCCCAACCCACGAGTGACATGCCTTTGAGAGTGCTAGAACAGTGGTGTCTATGGTTGGGTGGAATGTCTAAGGTCTGCATCTAGTTGGTGATTTTCTTAAAAGATAAGAATTATTTGTGTTATTTTGTGCTAAGAAATATGTATTCGATGTGATTAATTATGATATTATTGTCCACATTTATATTTTTGAATGTTAATATGTCCAAATATAAGTTATGCATGGAATTATAAGTTAGTAATATTTCATAAGTGTTTCATATGGAGAGCATAATATCATATATGAGTATCAGAGCTATGTTGGGCATAATTATTAATGTTATAGAGGAGTAATGAGATAAGTACAAGAAATTTTGAAAATTCCATATTTGACAGAAGTTAGATTTTCATGACATGTGCCCATAAGTGAGTCTAGGTTGTGTTACAAAAGGGAAGTCTGAAAAGTATGAGTTAAGAGAAGAATTGGAAAATAAATATGAACAAGTATGTATATTACCAAATCATAATAAAAAAATATTAGATGAGATAGAGATCGAAAGAAGAAAATAATCATTGACAAAATCAAGAAAAAATTAGGGCCTTGGATGAAGAGACTATGAAAACTTTTGAAGAGGAAAGTTGGAAGAATATTTAAGAATCCCCAAATACTCATGAGCTAAATTAGAAATGTAATCTATAATTGAAGAAGGACATCATAATTTGATAGATGGGGTCATATTGTAGTGTCAAAAGGAGAAAGATGATAAGATTCAAGAAGGTCACCAAAAGATACTTGAAGAAGTTGAAATCCATATAGATGATGTACATGTAAAATATGATGGTATTATATCCAAGGCCAGAGTAATCAAATACCAATCAAATATAATAGAGGATGTCATTATATCTTAAAATAATATAGATGAAATGGGTTTGCAGAATGAAGGAAAACCATCAACTATTAAACCACATGGACACCCTCATTACGAGGAAAGATTTCAAGGAAGAAAAGAAGATCAACATCAACATTACCAAGGAATAAGATGGAATAATCAACAATATTCATGGAATAGAGAATCACAAAACCATTATTTGAAAAAATATTATAAGAGACCAGCATCTACAACAAATTGGAGAAGTCACAACGACAACACATGAAATCAAGGAAATTATGCAACAACTAGATATCAAGGATTAAGACCAAAATGAATTGAGTTTGGATGGATTGGTGATCATCGAAGGCAACCAGAAAGTAGAAATATAAGGAAATCCTAATACTTGGTTTCATTACATGTAACACCCTTAATTGAAAATATTTGAGGATAAATATTTTGGAAGAAGGGTGTTATGGTATGACCCAAAGGGGGGCATATATAGGGTTAATTGTATATGATATGAACTCAAGAGGGGAATATATGGGGTTAAATGTATATATGTGACCCCAATGGGGGAATATATGGAGTTAAATGTACATGTAATGGGTAAATGTATGTGTAATAGTGGTCATCCTAATAATAAAGAGGCCACACGTGTAATGTGTGAATAGGTATATATAGATATCATGTATTCATTATTGAGGTGATGTGATTTAGATATATGAATGTATTTGGATATTTGGATGAGTTTCTTCTATTATTTATGGAGATATAGTGTAACTCATCTCTATTGTCTATCTTGGAATTGTGCTCCATGCTCACATTAATGTACATGGTGTGTGATTTTGGTTTCTTATGATATTTGAAGTATTTAGTGCATAACACCATCATATCACATATTGATTAGTTGTTCATTTCCAAGAACCCAAGTTATTTAGGATTGGATAAGAGGTGCTACTAATTTACAAAGTTTCCAAATAAAGATCCATTTCCACCAACCATCATTTTTTTCTAGTGTCATGAAAGTAGTGCATTTTTCCACCAATCTAATTTTCCACTATGGTATGCCATAGTAATTTGGCTCCCAAAGCAATATTCATTAGCAATGGATCCTTTATACCCAGCCCTCCATTTATTTTGGATATATCAAAATGTTATAGTTTATTAAATAAAACTTTTGTATTATTTTTTCCACCTTGCTATAGAAACTCATGGATTTCTTTTTCTACATGTTGTATTATGCTAGATGGAGCTAGCATACTCAAACATTGGAAGATTAGATGGAGTGTAAGAATTGATTTAATAAGAACCACCCTACTTAGAAGATTCAACCAATACGACCTCTATTGTTTCATTTTACATTTGATTTTTTGTATTATTCCTTTCCAAAACACTTGAAATCAAATTACTTAGTGAGAATGGCATCCCTAGATATCTAAAAGAGGACTAAGTTGACGAGCATGGGAATTCAAGGATTATGGAAATGGTGTATGACTAAGTTGACGAGCAGGGAATTCAAGGATTATGGAAATGGTGTATAATTGATGATTATTTGTGTTCCAACCATAGATAAGACTTTTCCCACTATTTACTCTACCACCAAATGCATTGATAAATTGGTCCAAAACTTTTTTTTAATCACTCATCTAATATAGTAGATGTTCCCCATAAAAAGAGTATCATCAACGCATCAACAAGTGTCATCAACAAACCAAACTAAACTAAGAACGATTTCTCTTTCATTCCTCTTGCAATATTTATTGTTTGAATTCTTCCTATTAATATTTTTTATTCTATTATTTGATTTAAGGAATCCACCATGATTATGTAAAATAGGGGAGAGAGGGGGAATCCCTCTTTTAATCGTCGTTTTTTCTGAAGAATAATGTAGACCTTCCATATACTAAAGGGAAATCTAGGGAGAGCTTATACAGTATCTCACCCATGAAATAAAGGATTCATTAAAACCAAATTTTCAAAGAGCTTAAAAATATAAGAATGCCTTACCTCGTAAATTGTGTTTTCCATATCCATATTGATTATCATTTTTTTTTCTTTACTTCTCTTATTGGTATCGATTATATCATGTACCAATATTATATTGTCAAGGATTGGATTATCTCTTGTACCAATATTATATTGTCGAGGATTTGTATTTTGTACATGAACCCACCCTAGGGGAAGATATTTTTTAGTCTATTTTCCAAGATTTTAGACATTGTTTTGTAAGAAGAAATGCACTAAAAGATAGGGTGGAATATTGAGAAGGGGTTAATTTCTTTGTAACAATATTATATTGTCAAGGATTTGTATTTTCTGGATGAACCCACCCTAGGGGAAGATATTTTTGAGTCTGTTTTTCAAGATTTTACACAGTATTTTGTAAGAATAAATGTATTAAGAGATAATATGGTGGAATATTGAGAAGGGGGTTAATTTCTTTGGGGATTAACACTAGGAAAAAGGAGTTTGTGTTTCCCCAAGTTTTTTTTTTTAATAATTTAGTATACGCTTCAGATCTAATTTGATAATGGACCAACATGATTGAAAGAAATAAATGGGAAAACCATCTAAATCCAATGCTTTTTGTGGTTCGAGAATCCAAATGGCTCTAATAATCGTTGTTTCTTCTATATCCTTAATATGTTCTTAAGTCTCCCCTAGTGTAACCATCAAATGGATATTTTGCAACATTATTGAGATGTAGTCTGAATCAACCACATTTTCATCAATGTATAAAGACTCAAAATAAGAGTGCACTACTTCTTTACTAGCTACAAATTTTCTCAGACGCATTCCCTCGTCAAGTGTATTCCTTTTACTTAATTTTTCTGAGTTCTAGGTTTGGCCTATTTGTGGGAAAATGTAGTGTTTTGTCACTAGATTTCAGCCAAAGGATCCTATACTTTAGATATCATATATCCTCCTTCTTTATATTTGTTTTGTGTATTTTGATACATATCTCTCTTTCTTCCAATAGAATTTTATTGGTTACTTCTCCATCCTTCATTATGGTTTGAAGGATTCCGAGCTAAATTTGGAGATTTCATCATTTCTGAATAGGAGCAATAAATGAATATTTAGCCAATATTTTAAGGAAAATTTTATATTTATTAGTTTTTATTCCCACACAAAGGATGAGGGTCAAAATATTGGTTTGCTCCAAACCTTAGAAACAACTTCCATAGTTATTGTATTGTGAAACCAAAGAGGACAAAATTTGAAGGGAATAGGAAAAAGTCCTAAGACTAGCAAAAGCTAAGTGAGATGGGCTTATGATAAAAAACGTTAGAAGGAATTACCTTAGAAGTGGTGATCTAGTTGTTGAGGATAAGATCTGTGTGGATGAGGAATCTATATAACCAAGCTTTTATGTGACCTAGTCCCAATCTCTTGTTGCTCCAAGTGTATTTTCCTTTTATTGGATTGGCATTAACAAGACCCCATTCTAGAATAAAATGCTACATACTTTCTTTGAAGGGGTCCCTTACAATGCTACCTCCTCTATTTTCTTTGTTTGATAAGACCACATTGAAATATCCAACTACAACACTATTCCTAATAATATCTAAGTTTTATAGAACTTGTAAGGATTTCCAACATTACTCATTTTCCTTAAAATGAGCCGGAATATAAACATTAAAAATGAGCTGGAATATAAACATTAAAAACTTGAAATTTCATTCTTCTAACTTTATGTGTGAGGAAAGTCAACACCCAATGCTAAGTATTTTGACCAAAATCCAACTCTTATAATTTATTGTCCCATAGAATATAGATTCCTCATGAAGCTCCTCTAGCTCTTATTGTTGCACTTGCACTATTTTTCCATTACTTTTTCTGGACCTCTAGCATATCAATCTCTTCTAACTTAGTCTAGTGGATGAGGATAAAGACTGGATTTGCATATCTAATCATATCCCTACTTCTTCATTCAACTTGTTGTTCATCCATTTTCAATTCCAAGAGACTAAAAGCATTATTTCATAAATGAAATTTTATTTGACAACATTTGAGATCTTGGGATTTTAAGTGAGTGGAATTTTTCTCCTGCTCCTAATTAATTTTTGATGGAAATCTGAATGCCAAAGTTTTTTTGATTGCTACCTCTTTCCTTTATCCTTTATCAATTTTCTCCCTACTTTCTTACATATTCAATTTTCCTCTTCATCTTCCTCCTCAAGCTGAGATTTATTTCTAGTTTCTACTCCATTAGATTATAGGTGGGGAAGCTGAGATTTATTTCTAGTTTCTACTCCATTAGATTATAGGTGGGGATTTTTAGGAGCATGATCAATTTATTTGTATCTATCTAAAATGAGATCTTTGTATGGGGATAGAAGGCCTACCATTTGAGATTTTATATAAATGGGTTGTTGAAACGATTGATAAATTATCATGAGAGGGAAATAACTTCAATCAATGCAACTACCTCTAGCTGAGAAAGAATTTTGAACCTCTTTATTAAGATGATCGTTTTGGAATGTGGGTGTTTGTGCCTATAGATAATGCATTTTTTTGAGTTAAAGGGGCTACAAGATGAGAAGTTGAAGGATTTGCTTGATTTGTACATGAGGAAACCATTTGTTTTGAAATTAAGAGGGCCACTTGACTTATATATCAGAGTGGGCGACAAGATTTGGTCCTAGTTTTTTCTTCACTATTTGGCATTGTTCTTCTTTTTTTTATGTTGTTTGTGTTTGGATTTGATTTTTATTGTATTATTTGGAGAAGATCCATATTCATAGAAATATTTTCATTTGAATGGAAATTGCTCATAATCCAACTTGTACACATGCTTCCAGCTATCCAAGGTGATTAGAATAAATGTTGGAAACCCTTTTTCCATATCTACTTCAACACATATCCTTGTGCATGCGAACATGCCTACCTTCCATTTAGACTTGTCAATGTATTTTCGGAGTGTATCCCTAATGCTTTTCAAAGAGTCTTCATCCCAGTGATGTAGATGCAAGCAAGCGAACCCAAATAGTGGTCCATTTCAAAAATTAAGATAGCAATCCTCTTTGACTTCAAAAGAAAAAAAAGATGTAAAACCCTCCTCTACAAAAATAATAAGTGAGTTTTCCCTTAATCATAGCCATCTAGATTTTTTGCATCCAAATATCCATGAGAATGCCAAATATCAATGAACTACACTATAAGCCTTCTTTCAACCAATGCCAAGGCCATGTATGTCAATGAACTACACTATAAGCCTTCTTTCAACCAATGCCAAGGCCATGTGGTATGACGATGCAACAAAAAGATTAACTTTAGAAATTTGATCCATTTTCTTCACAAAATGAGAGGGTGCAATTTCTGAATAAATTTCCCTAAAGACGTGATGAGGACATGAAAAGCACAGACATGATGAGGACATGAAAAGCAGTCGCAAAAGGATGGGCGCAAAAGGATGGAAAAGGAAGACCTGAATGGTGACAAAAATGGTAGCTAGGGTTTTAGGGCATATGTATTATTGTGACAAATCAATTGATCAATATTTTTTTTATTCTTATTTCTCATAAATAAAAAATATTTTTTTAATTATTTTTTTTTTATTTAATTTATATATGAATTGAGAAATCTCAATACTTTGTAAAAAAAATTACTTTTTATTTTTTGTAAATGGATAGATTATAGTTATGAAATCTTATATGTAAAAAGTGTCGTTATGAATTTTATATTTAATAAATAAAAATGACTATCACATTTCAGCGGTTATTGGTCCAAGTGAAAAAAAATTATAATTATAATTATAATTATTAGGCTAATAGACTTATGAATTAATAATCTTTTAATGATAGATTGATTTTTAATGGACAAGATTTCATAATCTTTATAATATTCTTAGCCGTCACAATAAATTAAATGATTAACTTTCTTACATGACAATCATGACAAAAGATGTTAGTTAGTCATTAAAAAATGATTAAGATAATTAATATAACAATGACAAACTACTTTTAGTTGTCTTAATTACGCCAAAAGGCGTATACCTATTGGAGATGGGCACAATTAATCACCTTTTAATCTAAAATTCTAATCTGATGGCTAACAATTGAAGATGCTAGCATATTCTTAGTCGTCCTCCCAAATCAATGAATGTGATTTACTCTTGATAACTTTCTTGTATTTTTGAATGCATCTTTTTAACATTTACCTAATCATATTAAGAAATTATTGTACCACCATGATTGCCACGTTTAACTAATTAACCTTTGGAATTACCACATTTGAAATTAACTTTTAGATCTCCTCAGCTCTATGTGTGTTTCAGCTGTCTGTCCATTTCAGTTGTCCGGGAAGAAGCTTTGGCATCGCCTTTTAATGTTCACCAACCACTTTGCGGCAGTGCTAGTCTATTTAAATTTAGCAATTTTACTGAAATTTAGTTTTTTACTGCATTTACATATTTTTACTTCAGCTTCTTTCAACCAGGTGGAAGGTCGTCGAGGCACCCTGGGTGAATCGAGCCCCTTCCACTCCACCTTACAAATTATGCGTTTTTCTTTACTGCTTTTTTTCGTGCTAGTTGTCCATGCGGTCGAGTACCAGCTGTGCATGAGTTTTAGATTTCATTTACTACGTTTTTATTGGCTCCCTGTGCATGCAGCGGCGTACCAATGTATTTTAAATAAAAACTTAAAAATAAAGGTACTTTTTGTTGTTGTTAAATCTTTAACTGACCAACCTCATACCATCCTAGTGTTAATGAAACAGGAATATCAGTCGTTTCTTTGCAGGAATAATCAGGATCCATCACGAATATCAGTCGTTTCTGTACAGGTTAATCGATAGTTTTGCCCTTCATTAATCTACGACTGTAGAGTTATGATCATGGTAATATCAGTTTCACTGTTTTAGGGTTTATGCGTTTTTAATATAAGTGTCATGTTGATAAGAGTCTCAGTATGGATTTATATATAATGTAGAGTTATGATCATGGTAATATCAGTTTCAGTGCTTTAGGTTTTATAAGTGTCATGTTAATATCAATCTCAATCTCAGTGTGGATTTATATATAATGTAATTTATGGGTGTTGTGATATCACCTGTAGGGGATTCTCAGTTTTGATATTAGAGACTCTTTCAATATTCCGTGGTATTTTTGTAAGGCAGATGAGTTTTTTTAGATTGAGAGCAAGTCTTTAAGGGATGTCGAGCATGAACGAGGAAACAAGGAGGTATTTGAGGAGTATATTAGGATCCAAAGATGTTTGGATTGATGTTTTTTGGACAGATTAATTGAAGTCTGTATTGGCAAAGAATGCACAGATCAGTTTTGAGGCATTTGCAAAAAAGGCAGCAGTGCTTCCTGACACTGCAACCCCACTTCTAGACTGGTCACTTGCACAGTCTCTTGGCTTATAAGAAAATCACCTGATAAATTTGACATATATGTAGTTTTTCCAAACCTAATAATGATTTAGATGTCTTCAATAATTTGTTTGTTCTTTAATAGATCTATAATTAAGATTTCATAACATACAACTACTTAGAATACATAGAATCGG
>ML776568.1:862117-887236 GCA_009831015.1 Picea engelmannii
CTATATTAGCGGCTGTGCTAATTATCCGTCTATTATGTACATAATCGTAACCCTAATGAAAATCTTGTTCGTACAGCACACTACTCTAATAAAATAGGATAGTGTTTCCAAGTACAAAGATCCAGTTGTTCTTCTACGTACAAAGATTTCTCTGTTTCGAACTGTATAATGTTAGTTAGATTTAGATTCAATATTTCATAAACTACTTTCTTGTTCGGCCAACAATCTGGTCAATTTACCAATATTGTTTTAAACAAATTTTATATTATAAACAATTAAAATACCCAAAACTGATCCATTTATTTTATAGTCAATAATATTTATAATAACATCTATTTCAAAAGCTTATTTTATAGTCAAAAGCTTTAATATATTATTTGTAATATCGATTTCAAAAGCTTTAATATATTATTTGTAATATCCATTTCAAAAGCTTTAAGTATACCAATATTTTTTTAAATAAATTTTATATTATAAACCATTAAAATACCCAAAATTGATCCATTTATTTTATAGTCAATAATATTTATAATAACATCTATTTCAAAAGCTTATTTTATAGTCAATAATATTTATAATAACATCTATTTCAAAAGCTTTAATATATTATTTGTAATATCCATTTCAAAAGATTTAATGTATTTTCGTTGTTGCTAAATCTTTTCCTGTGACCATCGGCATACCATCCTAGTGAATGCAGCAAGAATATCAGTCTTTTCTTTGAAAGAATAATCCGGATGCATTAGGATTATCAGTCTTTTTTGTCTATTATCTTCATTCTTGTAATTAATCATAGGTTTGATGTATCTTAGCACCCCCACTTATAACTTTAATGCGTAAGCTTTGAGTTATTTCACTTAACACCTGCCTATGAAATCGGTTTTTTCCATTCTGTGATGTATTACATATAAGTTATGTGTATTACTGTAGAGATACGATCATGGTAATATCAGTCTTGTTAGGTAGCGGAAGCAAAACATAGCATAAACAAGATCAAACACTCATTAAACCAAGCACAGCCATCTCATTTTTTGACGCAATCTATGGGTATGCTCTTATATATAACATAGCATAAAACTAGAGCATAAACAAGTAAGATCAAACACTCATTAAACCAAGCACAGCCATCTCATTTTTTGACGCAATCTATGGGTATGCTCTTATATATAACATCTATCACTCAGTTACACAGATTGATCATGAATAGATCACATAGTTACACGAACAATTCATAAATAGATTTCATACATGAGCATTAACATAGCTCCATGTATGTGCATGTGACCGCATGAGGAAATTCGTTGGCATGTTTCCAACAATCCCCACCTTGACAACAATTTACCTGATATATCATGCCCTTAATTAATTTATCACATTTTCTGCAAGCCAAGAGAATTCAAACACCATCATAGCTTCTCTAACAAAAATGGTTTAGTAAACATGTTTGCAGAATTCACTTTTGTATGGACCTTTTCCAAAGACACTCCACCTTTATCAACAACTTGTCTTACAAAATGGTACTTAATAGAAATATGATTCGTCTTAACAGAAATATGATTCGTCTTACTGTGATAAGATGGATTTCTAGCCAAATGAATAGCACTTTGACTATCGCAAAATACTTTCACCTTGTCGTGCATCCTTCCAAACTCACCCAATAAATCCTGTAACCAAATTGTCTCATTGCATGCATGTGAAGAAGCCATATACTCTGCCTCTGTAGTGGATAAAGAGACTACGTTTTGAAACTTTGACATCCAACTAACAGGTCCTCCTCCAAGAGTAAAGACATATCCTGAAGCAGGAATGATTTTAAGGGCTAAATTTCGCTCATGGGCTAATTTTCCATGGTTTTTTCAAAAAAGAGATTCGTTATTTTAAAAATGATTACCCCAATTTCTATTGGATAAAATTATTTTACCTTAAAAATCGCCAAAATTTTATAAAAACTATATAAAATCCTTAGAAATTTGAATATTTTTACAAAAATATCGCCAAACATTTATAATTGGAAATGAAGGATTAGTAAGATTCGTCAAGATTTCTACATTTTAAAATAAATTTCCATCCTTAAAATCATCCTTGTCGTGAAGTGGATCTCCTTTTGTCCAAGTCACGTGCAAAATCTGAATCTACATAACCACAAATTGAATCTTTGGAACCGTCATAGGTGATAGAATAACTACTTGTTCCTCTAAGATATTGAAGCACCCATTTCACTACTTCACAATGCTCTTTTCCTGGATTTGCCATGTATCGACTCACAACACCAACTTCATGTGAAACATCTGGTCTAGTACTCACCATAGCATACATCAAACTTCCCATTGCATTAGCATATGGTACACGAAACATATAATCCTTTTCTTCTTACTAGGACATAAACCTAAAGAAAACTTAATATGGGAAGCCAAAGGGATCTGTACAGGTTTCACATTATTCATACCGAACCTCATAAGTATTTTCTCCACATACTTTTGTTGTGATAACCACAGCTTACAATTTTTCCTGTCTTTTTGTATCTCCATTCCTAATATTTGTTTTGTTGCTCCTAGATCCTTCATATCAAACGCCCTAGCCAACTGAGCCTTTAACCTGTTGATGTTGACCATGCTTTTTCTTGCCACAAGCATATTGTCAACATATAACACCAAAATAATGAACATGCCATTTTCCAACTTTTTAAAGTAAACACAATGATCATATTCACTTCTTGTAAAATTTAGGCTCACCATGAAGGAATCAAACTTCTTGTACCATTGCCTAGGAGACTATCTTAGGCCATACAATGACTTGTTGAGTTTGCAAACAAACCTCTTTTTGTGATCCTGAACAAACCCGTCTGGTTGTTCCATATATATATCTTCATCTAAATATCCATGTAGAAATGTTGTTTTAACTCAAGATCAAGTAAAGCAACTAGTGCTAACATAACACTAATTGAAACAAGTTTCACAACTGGTGAAAAGATCTCATGAAAATCAATACCTTCCTTTTGAGAATACCCTTTTGCTACCAATCTTTCTTTATACCTTTCGACTTTATCATCGACACACTTTTTCAGTTTGTAGACTCACTTGCAGTCGACAACCTTCATATCCTTTGGAAGTTCTACCAGGTCCCATGTTTTATTCCTCTCTAAGGCATCCATTTCTTCTTTCATAGTTGTCTTCCATTCAGCACTTTTAGATACATTAATTGCTTCCTGAAAACAACTAGGTTCTCCATCAATAGAAACAAAAGCCACATATGAAACATAATCGTCATACCTTCTAGGAGGATTCCTGACCCGTGAAGATCTCCTCGGAGATGGTTGAGGCATATCCTCAATTTCCTGGATATTTTATGCATCTTCATCTTCTTCTTCTGGAACTTCTTCATGCTCCTCCTTTCTAAAGATGGTTGAGTTTCCAACTGAATTTGTTGAACTTGCGGTACATGTTCTTGTCTCACTTCAGCATCTACCAATTATGATTTTAAGAGTGAGGATTCATCAAATACTACATCTCTGCTAATGATGATTTTGTGGGCAGTAGGATCCCACAGTTTTTACCCATTAACTCCATCACCATAACCAACAAAAACATATTTCTTTGATCTAGGATCTAACTTAGAATGTTGATCTTTAGAAATAAGAGCATAAGCATCACAACCAAATATTCTCATATTTGAAAAACCACACGAATGACCTGTCCATACCTCTTCTGGAATCTTACAATTTATTGCAGTTGATGGTGACCGATTTAGCAGATAGCATTTTGTAAGAATTGCTTCTACCCATGATTCCTATTGCATCTTGGAATTACTGAGCATGCTCCTTGCTCTCTCTAGAATAGTCATATTCATGCGTTCAGCAACACTATTTTGTTGAGGAGTATAAACGGTGGTCTTATGTCTTTCGATCCCAGCTTCCTTGCAATAGTTCTCAAATTCCACAAATGTGAACTCACCTCCATTATCTATCATCAAACACTTGATTGACCTGTCAGTGCTCTTTTCAACCAAAGCTATTAATTGCTTAAAATTATTAAATACATCAGCTTTTCTTTTAAGTAAATAGACCCAAACCTTCCTAGAGTAATCATCTATAAATGTCACAAAATATGACGATCCTCCAAGAGAAACTGTAGGGGATGGACCCCAAACATCTGAATGAATATAATAAAGGATACCTTTGCTTATATGCCTTCCTGCTTTAAACTTCTGTCTACATTGTTTTCCAAAAACACAATACTTGTAGAAATTCAAGTTCAAAAACTTCAAACTTGGAAGTGACTTACAATCAACCAGTACCTTAATCCCTTTCTCGCTCATATGACCCAAATGTTGATGCCATAAACGAACAGAATCACTTGCATCTTCAGATGCTACCACTGCTTGATTTACTTATGCCCTTCCCTCAAGATGATAAATGTTCATGATCCTCTTTTTCTTCATGACTACTAAGATGCCTTTGGACACCTTCAGTACTCCACATTGAGATGTACACTTGTAACCAGCAGAATCTAGAACTCCAAAAGATATCAAGTTCTTTCTTAGTTCGCGGACATGCCTTACATATGTTAATGTTCTTACAGAACCATCATGCATTTGAATCTCAACGCTACCAACTCCAACAATTTTACAAGAAAATTCATTTCCCATAAAAACAACACCATCATCAATAGATTGGTAAGTTGAGAACCAATTTCTATGGAGACACATGTGGTTGAATACACCATAATCTAACAACCAATGTTGATGTTGATGTGAAACATCACAAGTAAACAATACCTCATCAACCATATTTGAACTGGAACCTGAACTTGTTTCAACTACATTAGCTTCCTTTGATTGTTTTGCGGAGTCCTCCTTGGATGCATTCTATCTTTTCCAGCAATCCTTCTTGAGATGCCCAAATTTGCCATAGAACCAACATTTCTGCTTACTCTTCTTTCCTTTTGACTTAGAACTTGATGTACCCCTCTAATTTTTCCCTCTTTCTATAGATCGACCTATGACCACCATTGCTTATATTGTTGAGGTTTCTTTACTAGATTTTGTTCTCATCTCCTTAGACAACAAAGCTCTCACAACAGTGTCATAATCAATGGAATATATTGTGTTAAACCACACAGTTGTGACGAGATGATCCCAAGACTCAGGAAATGAATACAGTAGTGTAACCACCTTGTCCTCATCTTCAAACTTTACTTCGATACTAGTTAATTGAGAAATCAGAGTATTGAAAACATTCAAGTGATCAACAATTTATGTACCTTCTTTCATCTGCAAGATGTACAACTGCCTCTTCAAGATGATTTTGTTTGACAAGTTCTTTGTCATATACAGACTCTCCAGTTTGGTCCACAAACCTGTTGTTGTCTTCTCTTGAGAGATGTTAAACAGCACCTCATCTACCAGACACAGACAAATAGTATTGAGGGCTCTTGCATCCAAATCCTCCCAGTCCTTGTCTGTCATGTTTTTCGGTTTCTTTTCCTTTCCAGCCAAGGCCTTTTGCAATCCTTGTTGCACATGCAGATCTCACATATTAAGCTTCCATAGTGCAAATCTATTCTTACCACTGAACTTTTCCACCTCAAACTTGGAACTCTGCACTTTATTCATTTGCAGAAACAACCGCCCAAATCGTAGCTTATAAAACTAAGTATCTTTATATAAAAAAATAACCTTATACTTCAAGATTGAACCCAAAACTAATAATGAAAATGTTTTAAAAAATCATTTTATACCTTAATAAAACCTTTTACCAAATCCACAAAAACTCAACTCTTAAAAATAATATTTAATATTGTCCCAATAAAAAACTTTATATGGCATTCACCTTCAATTTATTAATAAAAAGCTCGCCTCCCTCCATAAATTCGATTCCTCCACCTTTTGTCTTATTATACACTTCAGAAAAAAGTGAACCACTTATTTAATAATCCTCCACCTCTTATGCATAAGAAAACAAAACGATTTGAATTTCATACCATGACTTTGACTTTAATTTGTTGGATCGTCGCACCTTTTATGAGGATCACCTGCGACTATTAAAAATCGTTGCACTTTGTTAAAGGATAGCCTACGACGATTTGCTCATAAATTGTTGCACCTTTCCAAACTACAGCATGTGACGATGTTGTACTGTGTACAACTTTGTGCTTTTGTCGTTGTCGCACCATGCACTATCTAGTGCCCGCGACGTTGTCGAAATTTTGATAATTTTTGAAATGTGTCTGCGATCGTCGCACTTTGCCACAGGGACAACCTGCGACGATGTAATAAAATTTATCCTAGGTTGATCCACTTCACTCGGCTCGACTCGGCTCGTTTAACCTGCTCTTCGATCCAGTGACCGGATTCTCTTCTCCTTCACTTTCTTCTCCTTCAACTCTAAGCTCTTATACCCTGTGACGATGTAATAAAATCTGTCCTAGGTTGATCCACTTCACTCGGCTCGACTCGGCTTGGTTAACCTTCTCTTCGATCCAGTGACTGGATTCCCTTCTCCTTCGCTTTCTGCTCCTTCAACTCTAAGCTCTTATACCACTTGTTAGGCAGTGGAAGAAAAACATAGCATAAAACCAGAGCATAAACAAGCAAGATCAAACACGCATTAAACCAAGCACAACAATCTCACTTTTTGACACAGTGATTTATGTGAAAACCCAGTGAGGAAAAAAACCACGAGCAGTGATTATCGGTCTTCTTATTATCCAAGGGAGAATTACAATAGTCTTCATAGGCATACAATCATCCTCTTCTCACACACACTATGCTCTCCACACAACTTGCTCTCACACTCTTCACACATTGCACCCACACCTCTATGGGTATGCTAGTATATATAACATCTATCACTCAATTACACAGACTGATCATGAATAGATCACATAGTTACACGAACAATTCATAAATAGATTGCATGCATGCGCATTAACATAGTTGCATGCATGTGCATGTGACCGCATGAGAAAATCCGTTGGCATGTTTCCAAAAAGTCTCACTATTTTAGGGTCTACGTTTTTTAATATGAGTTTCATGGTAATATCAGTTTCAATTTATTGAGTTTTTTTTATTAGGATTTATGTTGAATACCAATGACATATTCTTAACTACTGCTTTATGACTTTGTGGATTTTACATTATATTTAAAAATAAAATAAAAATGTTTATTTGTGTGATCATTACTTTATAAAAGCTATGGATTTTTAGTTATCATGTTTTTCAGTTTGTCTTTCATGCCTATCATGTTTTTCAGTATGTTTTTCAGTATGCGTATATCAACCACTTTTATAATGTGATTATGCTCTAAATACATATAATGATAATAATCTAATTTTAAGGTCATTGTTAAGCTAGAGATAGGTATATGAAATCCCTTTGTTTGTGAGACAAAAGACCTCTTAAGAAAAAACACATATTCTTAACTAATTCCAAAAATCCAAAATACAAATTAAATTAAAACATGAAAAATTACTTAATATGTTTTTAACCACTTTTAAACAAAAACATAAACATGCCAATGATCAAAGCATTAATGTTATTATATCAGCCATCTTTTAAATACATAGATTATAAGCCATTCATCGAAAAATGCATTCACTATCGTGAAAGCTCAGACTAAAAGACTTTATCTTCGGTCAGAAACTGAAATCGACGTCCATCGCCTGTTTCTCGGCTTGCGCTGCGCTCTTTCAGCAGTCTAATTATATCTTTAGAAAGCTGACAAGCCATCCGTGGATCGTCGACTTGCAATTCTTCCATGGCCATATCTAATAATTCATTTTTTGCATCCTCAGCAATAAATTTCTGAGCAGCCCTTTTAGTTGTCTCCAAATCATACAGGTAGGCCAGCTTCACAGCTTCAATAAGGGAATCTTTTTTCAGGACATCTTTAGAAATGAATTTATCCAACGTCGAGAGGAGCAACTTCACTTGGTATAGATGAGCGAGCTTGACAAGTTCCTTGTAATTGGAATGAATTTCTTCATCACTCAGTTGGGCAGTGTAGAGAAATTTCAGAAACGCCTTAAGACTCTCTCCACCCACCTCCTGAATTACCACTTCTCTGTTTTGTTTGTCCTTCATATCTACTTCTACAAGCATTGCCCGAAAAACATCGGACCTATTCGACTGCACAAACAACAAAACACCCCTCTTTCAGAATTGCATAGTGTTAGAATTAATGATTAATTTGTAGTTGGTTTTGGTTTGTTGGAGTTGTTGAGATATTCTCTCAACCACTCCCTCCAAGTATGGAATCGATCTGAATCCAACTATATATATGTGTTGTAATTGAGATTCAATGTAATACAATATTATTTTGTGTGTGAATACGTTGCAATGACTGCTCTCCATTTTGTTAATATGGTATCAGAGCTAGAACAGCCCTGACTCTCTCACCAGAGGGGCTGTAATATGAGAGCAATGTGAGATGAATCCGCTGCTGTAGATTGTAGGTTATAGTGTGAGCATAAATTCGTTTTTTTATGTGATATTTCTTTAAGCGAATTGCAGGAAACAACAGTGTTAGCTATCCTATGCTAGGCGGATTGATCAATGTGATGTGCTAGGAAATGTTTCGCTGAGGAAAATCGCCATATCGCTGGAGATCGCTAGACACCATTTGCTGCCAGAAAATTGCAAGGGAGCATTTAACCCATACRCCAGCAACATRYGAGGAGGGGTCRATTTCTGTRAGGTCTGTATGYGATCAAATGGATTTTAAWWCTAAATATGATGTGAATAGCCTGTGTGGCCAGTTCTCGAAAAATGTCAGCTATTTCAGCAATTATAGGGAAGAATGGAACAAACATCCAGCGTTTACGAAACTCCCCGAGGATCTCTTCCGTTAGACTATTGAGTCAATCTGGAAAACTTGACATATGTGGTGAATCGGAGGAAGCTGTACATGGCGTTGCCTGGACCATTGAACGTCGTGTATGCTCTATCATTGCCAAAAACGAGGGATACCATCCTGACTTTTTCGTCTACTGTTTCTGCAAATCTCTTGCACAGTCGCTCTTAGTTGTGGATAAAATTTGTTTTCAGAAGAAACGTCTTCGGAAACCCCCAAATCGTATCTCTGTTTCAAATCTGGAGCCAGCGTGGAAGAGAAAGCCGCTGTAGATGGCAAGTTTTTATACTGATATATATATATATATATATTTAGTTACGTGTGTTGCTTAAAGTCTGTTTTTATATGATTACAAAGAAGGCCAGATCATAGAAGAATCTTTATGGGGTTTTATGGCCAGATCTTCAGTCCTGAAATTCACAAAGGTCATTTTGGAGGATTGATTGCTAAATACATTTCGTAATTAGAATACTTTCCTATAAAACTGTTGAAATTTATTCTTCGGGGTTATTTCACAGATGGAAGTATTTCAATAGGGTGGTTTAGTATCTAGACTCTTCTTCGGGGGTGTCAAGAATCTTTGATCCTACAAATTCATCAAAGATGGTCAGAAGTGTTTTTATCTTAAATGAGTCGAGAGGGAAGCTCGAAGTTGTGGAGAAGAAAGAGTGTAAACCGGGAGATTTCAGAGTGGGTGAGAGTGCTGATGAAGACCAGATAAGACAAAGATATATGTTGTAATTTGAGAATTATAATATGTGGTTCATTTGTAATGTAATCATTAAGGGAGGGTGTTAGAATTAATGATTAATTTGTAGTTGGTTTTGGTTTGTTGGAGTTGTTGAGATATTCTCTCAACCACTCCCTCCAAGTATGGAATCGGTTGGATCTGAATCCAACTATATATATGTGTTGTAATTGAGATTCAATGTAATACAATATTATTTTGTGTGTGAATACGTTGCAATGACTGCTCTCCATTTTGTTAATACATAGAGGCGACAGAAAACTTATGATAAATTCAAACACGCAACTCACCAAAATAGAAGTGTCTGCGAGAAACCGGGATCCATCTCGACTTAAGAGGGAAACAACTCCAGTACAATATTTTGCTGAGTCTTCCCATGGAAGGCTCCACTTCCCGAGAAACGCAACCTTTTCCTCCAAACTTTTCATAGTCACCAGTTGCCCATCATATAATGCAGCTCGTTCTTCCAAATCGTACCAGTCTCTTGTCCTGGCTTCCAAATCAGTTTTCTTTTTCTTATAGCAATGGTTGCAGTAATAACCGGTGGCCTGATGACCAGATTCACAACTCAACACCACAGCCTTCTTACACTGACGACGAAAGCAGGTGGTTTCGGACCCACAGTCTCCGCAATATGACATGGCGCCTAAATTGGCAAGATCTGATAAGGCACTGTGGATTTAACGCAATTTTTGATAGGTTGGACAATTTATTACTTGCATTCATGCCCTTAGAGCACCTCCCGATCAGTGATCAAATTTGAAGGGCGGATCCTAATTTCAGTGAAAAGTGTATATATTTATGGAACACTTCAAAGATAAAAAGTTTCAAAAAAAATTGCATTTCAATTGACAATAAAAAATTAAGCTCACACTTTATTAAAAAAATGTGATAAATAAAATATTACATTTCCAATCAAATTTATCTGTAATAAAGAAATAGCTACATGAAAAATATCAAGATTATAACAACATCAAAAAAATATCATAATTATAACATCATCAAATAGATCTAAAAAAAACTTTTGGAAATTAACAGATTGCTACTTATGCCTACATATACAATTCTTAACAATTGTAAATGACTACTCATTGTATGATCTCATCATAGCTACTAATCCTTGAATAACAAACATGAAATCACCGTATGATCTCATCATAGCTACTAATCCTTAAATAACAAACATAAAATCAATATATGTGTTTCAAGGTGATAATATGAATTGTGATATGAGATTCTACATTGGTATGTAGTGGACTATGTATACAATCACAACAAAGATATTACCTTTCAGTTTATGTGAGTAGACATTCCTATCACCCATCATTAAAACTGCAGCCTCTCCAATTGGATTTGGATTAAAACTACAGCGTCTCCAATTGGATTTGGATACAACAAAAGTTGAAGAAGAAATACTTCAAATACATTTATTAGATCGAAAATTAAAAGGTAAGTATATTGACAAATTAAAAATTCAGAAATTTTTGAAAAATAAAGTGTTAGTGAAATCATTCTAAAAGAAAACTTCTCTTTACAGATTTATATAATTTTTTTTCGTTTTTACCAATAAATTTATAAAAATTAAATAATAAAATATTAAAACAATAAAATTATATATATGTATATATATTAAATTTCTCAATTTTTAAATCAAGATTTTACTTTAAGTTGGGTGGTTGGGAGGAATGATCGTTATCCTCTCTACTCGGTTTCAATTCCTGCAAGTGACATCTTGAGCTCATAACAAGTATATTGTTGTAACAGTTTTGAGCACTGTTACTGCCCAACATTGTGCGCTGAAGTTTCTAAGGTTTACCCTGGGTGCCATCCTCCAAATGAGGGAAAAAATCGGGTCATCCTCCAAATGAGGGAAAAAATCGGGTTTTCCCTGGGCTTTGTAACCTGGAAAAAAAAATGATTCAATAGTTAGCTAGTAAACCTTATGGCTTATTATACAATTCCCCCAGCTTCCAATCTAGAAAAGGCCCCCCAATCAAGGTTTGCTACTCATGTGATTGTGGACAAGTGCAGGTCCTCAGTGACTTCGATGGAACAGTTACTCCCTATTATGGCACCTAAGCCGGAAGTGAGCTTGAACCTTTCAATGCAATTGATCCCTTGCAGGAAGTTGAATTCATGGAAGCATCCCATGTAATAACTAAGCATCACTTACACTATATGTGTGAGTGTGTGGTGTTTGTGCAGACATAAATTCTGTCATTTGCCCCATGAAATACGCAAATCAAGCCCTGCGAGGAGTAAATCTACCATTCCCATCACAAGAAATGCCTCCTATAGACATAAGACCTAAAATCCTACCAAAGAAAAAACAAATAAATACATAGATGGGCATGGGAAAAGAAGGGTTTTATTTTGACAAAGAAAAATCAAAAGGGTGCTTCAATCAATATAAAAAATGTATCCAATACAAATAAGCAAAAGAAGCAAAAAAGAACATATAGGGCAGATCCAGAACCCAAAGAAGCAAAAAGAACATTTAGCACAGCCGCTAAATCGTTGTTGGTAAATGCTGAAAGGCTTAGGGCTGGTAAGATGAATGAAACGATTAATTATAATTATACCAGATCTCATGTCGACATAAAATACGATATTGACTTCTCTGTTTCAATGAAACTAAAATCCACATTAAAAAATGAATGAAAGAAATTACAAATGGTGTAAAAGACTTTAATGAATTTGGTTTCTTGAAATTAAGGTAAAATATATATTTTTTTTAAAATAAGGGATATTTTTAAAATATACCTAGGGCGATTTAGCTGGAACAGTTACTCCATGTTATGGCACCTAAGCCGGAAGTGAGCTTGAACCTTTCAATGCAATTGGTCCCTTGCAGGAAGTTGAATTCATGGAAGCATCCCATGTAATGACTAAGCATCACTTAACACTATATGTGTGAGTGTGTGGTGTTTGTGCAGACATAAATTCTGTCATTTGCCCCATGAAATACGCAAATCAAGCCCTGCGAAGAGTAAATCTACCATTCCCATCACAAGAAACGCCTCCTATAGATATAAGACCTAAAATCCTACCAACGGAAAAGCAAATAAATACATAGATGGGCATGGGAAAAGAAGGGTTTTATTTTGACAACAAAAAATCAAAAGGGATATTTTAAAAATATATACTGTAGATATCGCATACTTGGCTCTTCGTATTTGGGTTTTCTCATAATTTTGGAGAAGGAATTTTGTTGAGAGCACAAGGGGGTTTACGCATACTTGGCTCTTCGTATTTGGGTTTTCTCAGAATTTTGGAGAAGGAATTCTGTTGAGAGCACAAGAGGGTTTACTTGCTTTCAGAAGGAGATAGAGAATGAGTTACTACAATCAACAGCAGCCCCCTGTCGGAGTTCCTCCTCCACAAGGTACATGCTATTTCTCAACTCAAATCATACCTGGTGGAGTAATTGTTCCAGCTAAATCGCCTTAGGATATTTTTAAAATATCCCTTATTGTGCCGCACCTTTAATTTTACCAGTCGATAGCTTTCGGCGTTCTCCAGCTACGAGTTAACGGTACCTAGAGCGATTTAGCGGTACCTAACCCAAAGAAGCAAAAAAGAACATATAGGGTAGATCCAAAACTAGATACATCAAATCAGAAGAAGATACCGACATGCATGTTGCAGATCCGGACCAGGAGAACATATATACAATAAAAATCAAAATGCGAACAAATTAAAAAAAAAAAAATCCACCAGGTATGATTTGAGTTGAGAAATAGCATGTACCTTTGTGGAGGAGGAACTCCGACAGGGGGCTGCTGTTGATTGTAGTAACTCATTCTCTATCTCCTTCTGAAAGCAAGTAAACCCCCTTGTGCTCTCAACAGAATTCCTTCTCCAAAATTCTGAGAAAACCCAAATACGAAGAGCCAAGAATGCGATATCTACAGTATATATTTTTAAAATATCCCTTATTGCACCAACGAAGTTTCCTACGAAACAAAGCACGCAACCCAATCCTACCAATTATATTTATAAGAAGCGGGCCGCGTGGCAGATGCGTTAGATGCATGCGAAGGCGTGAAGTGGAGATTTGTCTGAAGTTCGGCTAAATTTAGGGGCTGATAAGGAGGACTGGGGTCCGTGCCCGGGCCCTCTGATTGGTGCAATGTTCTAGACTCTCTTGCATGTGTGCGTGGAGAGATTAGGGTCAAAGGATCTTGTACCGGCTTCTTCGAGGTGGGTGGAGGTGTGGCTGCGGGTAGACAATGACGGCGGCACACTCCACGAACTCCACGAATTCAAAATTAAAAGTGCAATTCCTTATGCTATCTTGTTAAGTGAAACAGGGGCTGCCCCTATTGAAGCAATTGCTATGGTGCGAGCCATAAGGTATCTGAAAAAAATTGAGCAAATGGAAGAGGGCAGATGGCCTAAGGTTGTGTTTAGTGACAGATTGTGCAAAAGAAAGAAGACTTGGATGCAGCAAAATAACAAATGGCTTAGTAAATGGGGCATTTGCTTGAGCATGTTTCCTACAAAGAGTAAAGAGATAAAAACTTTTGTTATGGATAAGTTCCACAAACATACTTGGGAGAAAGAGCTAGAGAGAAAGAAGAAGTACTACATTGAAGAGTTTAACCCCACTCATAACCATCAGCAAAAGGCGTACATAGGGGCCAATATTTGTTGGAGATATAAAATTCTTATTGCTCAATTAAGGACTAATTCTCATCAACTCCGTTGTGAAACAGGGCGCTGGAAAAGGCCAAAAGAAAGGTGGGAAGAAAGAGTATGTATGTTGTGCTCGTCCGGAAAAGTGGAAACAGAAAAACATTTCATTTTAGAATGTGAGGCCCTCAAAGACAGCAGGGAAAATTATGCAGGGATTCTGGCAGCTAATTCTTGGGATAATCTATTCAGCAAAGAGTTTGTTGAGAAGCTGGGAGCAATTATTGTAAAACTTCACAGGAAAAGGGCGAATACAAAAGCTAGATGGAAAAACAATCTGTCCCATAGGCTATTTTTAGCCTCGTGGACGTTAAAAATACTTTCTTTCTTTCTTTCACCAAATTACCACTGAAACCAAATGAATATGACGGGCATTTTAAAAATCTAACCCTTCACATGAAGTTTTTTATTTTATTTATGGATACAAGTAGCTTAGACTCTATAAGAAGGATACCTCTATGACTATACCATTATACCTGGTTATGCTAATATATGACCGTATTGCTAACGAGACTAAGAGTTCTTCTACCATTGCTTTACTAAGAACAATTTTTCTTTCATTGCTTGGTGGATAGAAGGAAGAATAGAAGTAAATCGCTTGGATGAATAGAAAATAAGACATAGCTGCATTCAGAGGAGCAGAGCAAAATTTCTTCTTTAGAGCTTGGATAGAAGAAAGAGATTTTCAAGAAAATGACAAAAACAAAAGACAGCGTTTATTTTTACGGCCAAATATTTTCTTTTGGACGTGCTGGAAGGCCTTTGACGGGCCGTGACATGTTCAATTTTGAACGCTGCTCCTGATCTACTTCTCGCTTTCATGATTTAAATAACTGAAAAAAGCCGAGTCGTGGCAAACGGAAAATGGAAACTAGTAAGAATTATGCTTATTTGGTTTTTAGTCAATAGCAGTTAGGCTTTTCCAAATGCTTGGCGTTTCCAACGTTTCGTTTATCGATTTAGTTGGTGTTTCCTTTTCTTGTCGTTTCAGCTGGAAACGTGGCCACGTTTGAAGCTTCTTTTCCAAATGCTTGGCGTTTCGCTTTGCCCGAGCTGTGGATGTTTCCTTCTCTGAGGTGAACATGGACAGAATGCATGGCTTTAGAATTACAAAAGTCGATTGGTCCATTCATATAGTTAGTAATGAATGCATGGCTTTTCAATGAAAGCAGACATTCAGGAATGCACCGCTTTCCTATGAAGGTTGATTGGTCCATCAAATCTCTGGTGCTAGCGGGTCAATTCTGTGTGAATTCAAGTTCAATTCTATGTAAATTCCAACTTGAATTCATGTGCTATAATTATTGTAAATTTTTCATAATAAGGCAACTTAGCATTTAGTTTACATATTTTATGTTTTTTAATTCCACACTTGTTATAATGTTATTTGTACAAGTCATGTGTTGTGGTAAGTGTCACTTTAACACTCGAGGCATTTAAATATGTTGTATTAAATCTTTTCTTGATTATAGGATGTCTACCTGGAAATTATGTTTTTTTCCTTGTTTCACCTTGGTGGTTGACATTGTTCCCTAATAAGTGGTCACCCTTGGGGAAAGTTTTTCTATTGGGAGGTCTCCTTGATGAGTCATCATACCATTCCGGATCATACTTGTCACTTTCCACACTTCATCCTTCTCATTCGCTGAGAAAAGATCTCATAACATAAACTCAGAAAATCAGCAAGTTGAGTTTGCTGATAAAAGCTCTCATGTCAGCCCAAAGTTGGCAGAATGCACTTGGTAGGCAGGTCTGGACCCGTTTTTTGGCCTCTGCGTCTGTATTTACATAACTGCGCGTAGTGAAGGTTGTTCGTTCTGTCAGTTTCCCAATCTGTCTGAACCGTGTTACCTCTACGTCTGATCTTTGTATGCATACCTCACGTAGCTCTGAAACCCGAAACCGAGAGGCCAATCTGTGATGTTTTCCCTGAGAAGCTGACACATCCTCAGTCTGTATCATTTTACCTTTGCGTTGGACCTCTGCATAAACACGCACATCTGAGAAACCAGTCGGGAGGGAAAGGACGACCTGTGTGTCCTGTGAACCCGGGTTTATCCACACTGCAAATACGAGTTCATGCTTAACTGTCTGGGTTGTTGTCGTCTGTGAAACCTGAGCATACCATAATTTTCTATGTCATGTGTGTTATAACTGTGGGTTTTTGTGGCCACACAGTCCCTTGGCTGAGTGTGATTGGCTACCGTCATTCGTTCCTTGCTAAGTCTTAATGTTGTGCTCCTTGTGTTGGAACGAAGCTGAAGAAGCAAGTTGTCAGGGCTATGTGCAACACTCTCTCCGAGTGAGAGAGGTGGTTGTGGTTGAAGAAGCAGGTTGTCAGGCCTATGGGTGACTCTCTCCAGATGAGAGAGTGCGCGGAGGAAGTGAGAACTCCTGGAAGGGGTCATGTGGCGGCCACAGAGCTCAAAGAATTCTGGTTCGACCTTTTGTTGAAGCCCACAGAAAGGGGGGTGTAGTAGTCGATGGATTGTGTAATAGTGAAGGTGTACACTCTTGGGGAGGGACAGGCATGTGGGGAATCAGAGACCGTTGGTTGGAGTGTTGCTGAGGTTTGGTTGGTTGGAGTGCTGCTGAGGTTTGGTACCTTGTCCTAGACCATGTTGATATGGAAGTCTTCTCAATCAAAATCTAAGTACAATTCTCTATTTATTGTATGTTTTGTATGTTGTATACAGGTTATAATGTTATTAAAATTGTCTGTATATACATATATATATACATTGCATATATGTTTGCATTACCTACATCCATGACTGTACATAATGTGTTTCATATTTCATTGCTTAAGAAATATATATACCTGATGCTAATCATGTAATCGATTGGAATGTGATTCAGGTGGAGCAAGAAGGTGTCTTGCAAGTGCATCCAGTGCGCATATTGGACCGGAAGAGAAAACATCTCCGGAATTGATCCATAGGGCTTGTAAAGGTCCAGTGGACATGGTACGATCCTGAGGACGCAACATGGGAGCATGAGGATGCTATGCAGGCAGAATACCCGCATCTTTTTGAAGATTTTGGAAATCTTGTTGATGTTGTGTAAAGAGTTGCACTGAGGACAGTGCAAAAATAAGGGGAGGGGATTGTAATATCCCCAGGTAGTGCCCCCGTTTTATTATGAATTGTAATCATGTTTATAGGATGGTGAGCCAAGTGTATATAATCTAGTGGAATTATGTGTTTATTAGGCCGGAGAGCCTAATTGTTAAAGGCTAGGATCATGATTTTGTATATGTAATTATGCAGATCATTAATAAAATATAAACATCGCTGCGTGCAGATCGAACACAAAGAAAGAGTGATGAGGGATTAAGCTTCCACAAGGTTGGGTAAGGGAGGAGGCTAAGTTTGTGGGCCTAGGGGCTAAGCTAGGGGGCTTACCTATAAAAGGGATAATAATTTATTATTATTTCCTAAAAGGCTAAGGTGGGCAATTGACTAAGTGTTGTCCTAAGTTTTTTGGCCTCTGCATTTGTATCTACATAACCGTGCACAGTGAAGGTTGTTCGTTCTGTCAGTTTCTCGATCTATTGTCTAAACCGTGTTACCTCTATGTCTGATCTATTTATGCATACCTCACATAGCTCTGATACCATTTTGTAACATCCTCGGCCCTCCAAAGACTGGGTAATGCTACCAACACAACCTTAACTTAGCCTTTAAAGCTCTGATACCATTTTGTAACATCCTCGGCCCTCCAAAGACCGGGTAATGCTACTAACACAACTTTAACTTAGCCTTTAAATCTCTGATACCATTTTGTAACATCCTCGGCCCTCCAAAGACCGGGTAATGCTACCATGCGGAACATACACTTATATATAATATGTATTAAATCAAATTAACACATTTAACATGGAGTTATTGCTGCCAGACAGACTTAAATAGAACTAACAACAATTCAAACTTGCAACAGAATACATGATAACATTTCCAAAACACAGACATGTATCACATATAAATTAAGTACAGAATTAATACTTATTATTTAAACTGGCGTAACACCACCAACTGTGTGCAGACCTTGCATGAACCTCCCAGCCATAGACCGCGTTGCTCATCACTCTTAGCAGTAGGTCACCCCCGAGTTGGGACTAAGCTCCACCGGGAAAGGGAATCCTAGGCTAGGAAAGGTCAACAGGAAGACATGTTTATGAGGATGGATTCTCTCCAAGGAGCCACTTATGTCCACTGTTCACAGACTCTCATTCCCCAGATGTCTTTCCCACCCCAGGAGTATACACCTTCACTGTCACCAAGACAGTCTTTCAGCTGCTAAACCTCTCTTGCCTTGGGTTTCAGCAATAGGCCGGACTGGAATTCTCCGAGCTTTGTGGTAGCTACAAGACCCCTTCCAAGAGTTCTCACTTCCTCCATGCACTCTCTCACCTGGAGAGAGTCGCCCACAGGCATGACAACCTGCTTCTTCAACCACAACCACCTCTCTCACCTAGAGAGAGAGTGTTGCACACAGGCCTGACAACCTGCTTCTTCAGCTCCGTTCCAGCACAAGGAGCACAAAAGTAAGACTCAGTAAGGAATGGATGACGGTATCCAATCACACTCAGCCAAGGGACTGCGTGGCCACAACAGCCCACAATTATAACACACACGGCATAGAAAATTATGGTATGCTTAGGTTTCACAGATGACAGCAACCCAGACAGTTAAGCACGAACTCATATTTGCAGTGTGGATAAACCCGGGTTCACAGGACACATAGGTCGGCCTTTCCCTCCCAACTGGTTTCTCAGATGTGCATGGTTATGCAGAGGTCCAACGCAGAGGTCCAACGCAGAGGTAAAACGGTACAGACTGAGGATGTTTCGGCTTCTCAGTGAAAACATCACGGGTTGGCCTCACAGTTTCGAGTTTCAGAGCTATGTGAGGTATGCATATAGATATGAGATGCAGAGGTAACACGATTCATACAGCGTATCAGGAAAATGGCATAAAGAACAACCTTCATCGCGTGTGGTTATGCAAATACAGACGCAAAGGCCAAAAATGGGTTCAGACCTGCCTCCCCGCAAACTCAAATGGAGGATCACAGAATGACTCATGGGTTACTCGTTCCAGGGTCCCTAGTGGATGTCCCCATTCATGGTTAGACAGTGGATGGAGAATCGCCAGACTCCACAGAACCAACCCCCAAGATGGCTCAACTCGTCAGCTTTTAATGCATGTGCCCAGGTCGACACTTGTCTTCCTGGAGCTGCATGCACTACATTTGCATTCATTCCCCTTTCCCAGGAACTTAGGGAAGCACTTGGTCAATTGACCACCTTAGCCTTTTAGGAAATAATATTAAATTATTATCCCCTTTAGAGGTAAGCCCCCTAGCTTAGCCCCTAGGCCCACACACTTAGCCTCCTCCCTTACCCAACCTTGTGGAAGCTTAGTCCCCCATCACTCTTTCTTCGTGGTCAGTCTTCACGCAGTGATGTTTATATTTTATTAATGATATTCATAATTACATATACAAAATCATGCTCTTGGCCTTTAACACTCAGGCTCTCCGGCCTAATAAACACATAAGCCCACCAGCTTATATACACTTGGCTCACAATCCTATAAACATGATTACAATTCATAATAAAACTGGGGCACTACCGGGGGATATTACAATAATATTGTAACATCCCCAGCCACCAACAGGGCGAGCAATGCTACCTACACAACCTTAACTTAGCCTTTAAATCTCTGATACCATTTTGTAACGTCCCTTGCCATCATCCCTTACTTCCAAGAAACGCTACTATGTGGAATATGTATACATATATTTATAAAGAAGATGCATTAAATCAAATTAACATATTCAACATGGATTTATTGTTGTCATACAGACTTAAACAGAATTAACAGCAATTCAAACTTGCAACGGAATACATGATAACATTTCCAAAACACAGACATGCATCACATATAAATTAAGTATAGAATTAATGCTTATCTTTTAAACTGGCATAACACCACCAACTGTATGCAGACCTTCCACGAACCTCCTAGCCTTAGACCGCGTTGCTCATCACTCTCAGCAGTAGGTCACCTTCGAGCTGGGACTAAGCTCCACTGGAAAAGGGAATCATAGGCTAGGCAAGGTCAATAGGAAGATACACAGTTTATGAGGATGGATTCTCTCCCAGGAGCCATTTATGCCCACTGCTCACAGACTCTCATTCCCCACATGTCTGTCCCACCCCAGGAGTATACACCTTCACTATCACTAAGACAATCCTTCGACTGTTAAACCTCCCTTTCCTTGGGCTTCAACAACAGGACGGAACGGAATTCTCTGAGCTCTATGGAAGCTACAGGACCCCTTCAAGGAGTTCTCACTTCCTTCGCGCACTCTCTCACTTGGAGAGAGTCGCCCACATGCCTGACAACCTGCTTCTTCAACCACAACCACCTCTCACTTGGAGAGACTGTTGCACATAGACCTGACAACCTGCTTCTTCAGCTTCATTCTAACACAAGGAGCACAACGGTTAGACTTGGCAAGGAACAGATGATGGTAGCTGTTAGCACTTGGTAAATTTCCTAGAGGTTGACGAAAGAAGAAATTTACAAGGTAACTTTATCCAACCACTTTTGAAGATGGAATCTAGCCCTTCCAACTTCAAAGAGGGATCTCTCTATATGATTTAGCTATGTTTCCAAATTTAAATATTAGGCTAGGTAAAGAAATAGGTCGGTTTTGTTATTAAAATGTTTTTCGAATTGGTTGAGACAGTCTAAACATCCATTGGGCTATGGGGTCTATGTTTTAATAAAATATGAGATCAGAACCAGAAATGTAAAGGAAAAACTTTCACAGGGCGAGATAATATAATCACTGGATCTTTTAATAGCATAAATGATGGACAGCAGAAAAGATGAGAAAGATAATTTCAACAAAGAAGCAATTAAGAATTTATTTATTGAAAACACCAGAAGATAAACACTTAAATCTTTCGAGTCGGAAACAGGGTACACGAAGATAAATCCTGCAACATTCGTTACTCTTAAAGATTAGAATTAGAAAACAAGATGATCACTAAGCAAGAATAACATTCAACTTAGAGAGAAAACATCACCAGTGGATACACGCAAGAATCCTGTAAAGTGCCTCCTTTTATTAATGGAAGATCTCTTCAACAATATTACAGTCTGATAGCGTCAGGGTGTGAAGATCAACAACCCTCAATACTTCGAAAGGTGAAGTATTTATAACTCAAATTACGAATGTTCCTGTCATAAATGACCAGGACGTGCTACATCTATTTTTAGCCTAACAAACTTAACAAATCTCAAAAATCTAGGAACTACTCGAGGATGTGTTGTAACTGCTTGCTGATTTCTGGGGTAGGCCGTTGGCGAGGTTTCTGCACAACCTCTTCTGACTGGACAAATGACTGGACTGGGACAACTCATCTGCTAATCAATTAAATCACAGAGCTCCTCCCATCTGATATGACTGGGCACGTTGACTTTGAGCAGCCTTCGATACACTTCGTCCATGTCCATATACTTGGAAAATGTAGGCTTGGTGAGGAAAATGTATCGAATCTCATGTTGGACGTTGATGTCCCACTGAAGGGCATCCAGAAATATTTTGTCGGTGATGCTCCCTTGAATGCTTGCAAACTTCAAACTGTCCTTAGACACGTCAACCAATCTCTTCTTGTAATCTGGGAGACTCATCAGTTTATCATTAATTACCTTCAGACCAGGTAAACCTTTCTTCTGGAGGGCCTCAACCTTACTGAAGAATCTTTGTACCCCTAGGTCCATGGCCTGAACCTTTTCTTCCAGTTGAAGCATTAATCCTCTCTTTGTCAGAACCCTTTTGACCTCAAGGATGGTCTTTGTTCTATCTTCAATCTTTAGCTCTTCTAGCTCTTCCCTGGTCTTAGAATTAAGGAACTTGATGATCTCATTTGCCTGTGTTGGCATGTCTCCCAACTCTACTCTGATCTTCTCAATGGCCTGTTTTCTCCTTTGGAGCAATTCATTCTGCTCAAACATGATCTGGATCATGGGCCATATCTCCTTTATAGACTTAGTGATGTATGTCCATACACTCTCTTTGACTTCAGCTAAAGTCTTTCCTGCCACTGTTTGCTTCTGGAGTTGCTAAAGTTCCTATTTGAGCTGCTCTGTCACTTGCTTTTCCTTAGATAGGCTAGTTTGGAAGGAAGTTTTGAGTTCCTGAAGGTTTTCCACTTCCTTTTTAAGCCCGTTGATCTCTGTCTCCTACAGGTTCATCATTTCCATGGATTTGGCCAGGTCGGTTGTATTCTCTTGGGATGTCAATGGAGTTGCGGATGGGATTGTTGTCGCTGATGCAGTGCTCACTCCTGCAATTGGGATAACACTCAATGGAATGACTCCCATTGGCTTTAGCTACTCTTTATCTTTCAATAATCTCTCCATCTCAGCTTCCATTTCCTTGAGCTGTGCATTCTACTCCATGAGCAGCTTGAGCATTTCGTCCTTCTCACCTTCTTTCTCTGCTATCTCCTTCGCCTGCGAGTCCTCTGTGGGCGAGAGCTTCAGTTGTTTCCTCAAGGAGGCAATGTCTGCATTCTTCTTTTTAATCATCTCCTCCACTGCTTTGACATTCGAAGGGGCATAGCCGATCTTGAGGACCAGCTCCTCCAAAGTCTTGATTCTATTGTCCTTCGCAAAGGACGATATCTTCTCCAGCTTGAGTTGAGTTTGAGCGTTATTCAGTGACACCTGCAATTTGGCTGCAGAAGCGGAAGCATGCGCCAACGTATGGAATACCATTTCTCCTGTCTGTTTATGCAGATCCATCTGATCTGCTGGGTGCACGTCCTTCGTCTGGAATTCAAAGGTGGCCCTCTTGTAGTCTGTGATCACCTTGGGTTCTTGTACCTGTGCCTAGAGGAAGGCCATGTGCATTCTGCCATTTTCTATGTCAAATGCAGATAGCAGCCTATGCTGTGTAGTTGACGTCTGCTTCCGAAACTGAGCGTAAGTACTACTGGTAAGGGTCTGGTTCTTTTTCTTGATCAGCTCGTACTTCTCGAAAATGCTCAACTTGGGCCCAGTCTTTCCTTGTTGAGTGTCCAATGGGGAGTCTATAGATTTCTTCGGTAATGTTGTAGTGATGTCCTTATAGAGGCTCAAACCGAAGGGAGGAATAATAGACTTGGTCATTGTGGTAGGCGGGGCTTCTTTTTCCCCTGTCTGGCCAGGAACTGAAACTGTCTTGGGCCTCTTAGTGTGCAACTGGAACTCTTCGGACGATACCTCCGTGACAGGTGGAAACAAATCTTGTTGAGGTCTTTTTTCCTTAGGGACCTGTGGTGTGGTTGTTGGTGGAACAGTGGTCGGGGGAACCTGCTCTTCCACTTCGACCAAGGTGTTAGACACCCACACTGTCTGATTGGCGAATTTTTCAATTTCGGGCTTGGACACATGAACATACGGGATGTTCTTGTTCTTCACCCTCATCTTTGAGATGATCCCATGAGGATCATAGTGCCATGGGAAGCTCATGAAGAACTTCATTTCTTTCAACATCCTGTCGGCTTCTTCCCCTGCACCCCGACTGTTGCAGATGAAGGAGCCAATCTGCCCCTTGATTTAAAGCTGCTGCTTCTTCTTTAATGATACAAAATGGATATCATCTGAATTCATAATCTACCTTATATATTCTAATGCAAATATTCTGACAGGCAAATATTTGGGCAGCTTATACGGTGCCAACTCGCAACCGTATGCTCTGATCTCGGTATGATTTTGATACAGGTACCAATCCTCGGTCTTTGTGTTGTCCGAGAGATGCAGGATTCTCTAGACTTCGTCATTTATTCGAGGCTCGAGCCTGCCGCTCAGCATTCTTACCACAGAGTGGTAGAACTGATCGATGAATGCCTTGAAACTGTACTCTGTAGAGTTGTGCTTTAGCAAAGAAGTCCATGCTGTGACTGCCTGAGGTTTTCCATCTTCATCCATCTTCTGCATGGAAAAACTGAATTTATCTGCTTGAAAGAAAACAAACATGTATGTCAGTATGGACGAGTATCTGAACATGCCTTCCGTGCCAAAATTCACGAACTGTTCGTGAATATTATCGGCCAAGAACGTACTGAAATCAAACTGGGTGGTGGGTTTTTCGTCAGCGGAGAAAATGGATAGAAAACCCAGAATGGGCTCATCTACCCACTGGTCAGAATAGTATCCCAACAGAGCGCAAAGGGAAGAAATAACCTGGTTTCCCTTAGTGGAGAACATGGACGACGGGTAAGGGGGATTTGTGGAAGGGAATTGAGCAGATGTGGGAAGGAAAAGCTCGAATATTTGAGCTCTTTGGGGAAAAGTCATTTTCTGATACAGCTCTGTAAGGATTTCCAGGTTGAAAGGAGATGCAGAGTCGGCATGGGGAATTTGCATCATCTGGTCTATGGAATCGGGCGTGATGAGGAAYAGGGTCTCTCTAGAAGAGGAGACAATGGCTCTTTGTTCGAGAATATAATGAGCTTGACACTGTTACAGGTATGAAATAACTGAGAGGGGGGGGGTGAATCAGTTATTGTAAATTATCAACAATCTCTCTCAATTTTAACTTCGAATCATTAATCTTAGTGGCAGTAAGTCCTTACTGTGAAAACCAGTGTTGTAAACATAAAGCATATATCATAACGAACAATCAATCACACACACAGCATTCATTCACAATTATGAGACACAGATTTTTCAAGAGGAAACCCAACCCGGGAAAAAACCTCGTCTTCTTAAGATGTTCAACAAGCACCAACTTCGTTACAACTTATCTTTTATGAGCACCAACT